>LPNX010593154.1:129541-199092 GCA_001517045.1 Pseudotsuga menziesii | reverse complement strand
GCAAATTCCTTCATATAAAGCATCAAATTGGGGTTTTAGTGTTTTTACGGGATTTTATAAATTTTTAATTATCGGTTATCTCTTAGTTTATGCACCTAATCATAAAAGAAATTTGACAACTATGGTCGCTTTAGTTAGTTCTTAGTAAGTGGTCAGTTTTAAAGTCATGCAAGAATTTCCTAAAATTAGAAATTTTCAAAAATCTTAGATATTAGTTATAAGGGGTTGAACCTTCATTGTAATATTTAGGATGGAGAATAAATAAAAAGATAGTTATTTTTGCATTCTCATGTGTTTTCATGGTTTTTTATATCGCGTGAATGACTTAAAGTTTATTGTCTACATCATACAATGAACCCTAATGGCATACGGGTGACCCTAATGATGATGATGATGTCGATGATGTTGATGATGTACTTGTTGTTATTGTTTTTTATGATGATGATGATGATGATGTACCAATGATGTTAACAGTGATGACGATGATGATGTCAATGTCCATGGCGATGATGCATGTGATAGCATGTTTTCCCAAGTTGTGTCATGAAGAATGGGACAGTTCTCAACTTGGATAACTCACGGAGTTTTAGACTTGCTATAAATGGAGGATTTGATGTTGACATTTTCCTCTGTATTTCCTCCTATTGGAGGTGAAGGTGTCAATGGAGCGGGTGGTAATGGTGGTGTATTTTCTCCAATAGGTGGAGGTGTTGGGGGTGCACTTCCTCTGAAAGTTGGAGATGAGGTACCACCTCTTCCATGAGATGGAGAGGGTGGGGGAGTTGTATATTATCCAAGAGGCAAAGGAATAAGAGAGTTAAGCAAGGTATTTCCAAGAAATTTGATCCTAACAAAGCTTCCCAGGTACTCCCTCAGCTAGATGGTTTCCCTTGTGGTTTATCGGGAGGTATTGTTGGAACAATTCCTTGGATATGAGGGATTCCTTGCAGTTTGAGAGACCGCCTCAAGGTTGTTTGCTTTGTAATGGTGTTTGTTATGTGATCAAATGAGAGTGGGGATGACGGGAATTAAACATAAATGAATAGATGGAAAAATATGATAACCCTAATAAGATATGCAATATGGTGCAAATGAGGGTGTATGTGTGATCTCAAAAGTTGGTTCTTTTTTATTACGTTTAGATGATCTTGTGTAAATAAAAAGAAAGAAGAAGTAAGTTCCTTATATGATGTAATGTCCTTCCTTTCAAATAGTTAGTGGGCCTTCCCATAGCTCTATTGTTAATGGTGATTAAATCAATTGAAGACAACTAGTGAAGGTATGAAAGAATCAATTATGATGAGGGGGTGTTTGGGCAATGCTCCAAAAGGACTTGCAAAATTTCCAACAACCAATGAAATTTGAATCAGGTACAAATGCATCCCACAAATGCCAGTCGGTGGTAATCTTAGATTATAGACAATAAGATACCAAATTCAAGTGTGGATAACTGTTTAAGCCTCCAACAGTAAAGTGTCATCTCCACAAAGGGATGGGTATCTCTATGTGGAAAACATAAACAACTATAACTTGACTTGTATGTCCTCGTAGCAGGATTTGATAAGTACTTTAAAAAGTCAACAACCACCAAGTTTCAAAAATGTAGAAGAATAGTGGGAATTATGTTCTTTTTATATATAGTTATTTTATTCAATATTTGTGAATGTTATAGTGGACTATGTAATTGGATTTTACAATTCTCGATCTATTTTAATATTTATGTCAAAAGAACAACATATGACAGCACCCAACAATTCATGGGATGTCTAAATTATTTAAGCAATTAATATAAGTAACTTATTTATGTAACCACAATATAAAAATATCATTATAAAAACAAATTACAAAATAAATAAATAAATTTTAGAGAATAATATATATATATATAGCTCCTAGAGGGCAGTCCATGTTTATTTAGTGTGAATAAAGCGATGTTTTTCTTTGGAAAAGAAATACACACACACACACATATGAATGTCTTTTTTGTAAGTTCCATGAAGAAATTGTAATGTCCCCTTTTTAAATTTTTTAGTAAAATGCTCAATTTTCCAATTTTTCACAGTTTTTGCTCTTGACTAGTCTCAGTGTCTTGGTCTCCAAATTGGCCCAATTGCTCCCAAATATTCAGAGAAGGTTTATGAATGATATAATAACTTAATTTTTATTTTTAGGGATGTATTATGGCCCTCCAATCACTTCTGCAAGTTTGTACTAAATTCTGAACAAGATAGATAATTTTATTAGCAATTTTGGGGCTCAAATTCCCCCCGGGTAATTGTCGGAATCGCCTCCCAAATGTATAGAAAACCACTCGGATTCTCAAATTGAGGTAGGTTATGTGTATAGGACATCAACAGGGACTCATATTCTGAACCAATCGAACTCCCATGGTTATTATCACTTCCTTCAATCACATATATAAAAACTAGTTTTGAACCCCTAGGGAAATGAGATGCAATTTAATCCAATGGTTATGGAATTCGACCCAATGGACACAAAATCTCAGTTAATGAATATGAAACATCAAATTCAGTGACAGTCCATTCATGCATGAATAATCAATAGTTTACACAGCCATTCAAATCTACCAAAATTATAAGAGTTCGAAACAAAGAAGTGGGAAATGGCACTGTTTCTTTATTACTGACCAATAATACATAAAATCTATTGGAATTCCGACATGATAACTTTATGAATAGAGAGATCAGATTATTTACGTCAGAATACAAAATTATGGAGCAAGAGGAGCTGCCTCAAAAAGATAAATGTCTCACCAAGTGCGCCTCACTCCACCGGGCTGAAATATGGTGAAAGAATGTGAGATGGGAGGGGGAATGAGATGAATGTTGAAGTGTCCATGAGATACTGTAGTTGCACCTGTATATTATAAATCCATTGAAGCTCCTTGAAATACCTGAGTGGCCTCTCCAATCACCAATTAGGATGGGAATCTTTCACCCTCGAAATTGGCTCAAGAATGAACTAGTCACTCACTAGCTCTCTCTCTTCACAACAACAAATTTCACAACTGATAAAAAAGATCCTTCTCATGGCTGCTCCCTATATTTTATAAACATTAATGGTCTCCTCATCTTCCAAATACATCCATAAACCAAATCCAAGTCGAATTGGTGTGGCCGATCATGCTATGCCATGTGCCCTCTCTCTTCACCTTCCATTTTCTCCCAAATTTAGTAGGAACCTATTGGATGCTCTGTTTCGACCTAATATGTCAGAGATGTTAGATTTCAGCCTTCAGATCTAACTTGTGTCATAACTTTCATAGAATATACATCATTGGTGTCATAGATGTCATAAGTGTAAGGGGAATCTAGCCAAGTGTCCATGAAACTCCCCATTTGGCTCTTTATTGGTCATTTATTGGTCATGTAAGTTACACTTCATCCCAAATTCGACCTATGAAGTATATGGACAAGTATATTGGCCTTATATTCCATCCAAAACATTAAGCTTTCCATATATTTGAGATTGCAAGAGGTGGATGCCATTTAACATAGGAATTCTAGCTTGAGTGGGCCCCATAGTCTCCATATGTCTCCATTTTTCCTAGTCATTTCATTATTCACTTACATTCGTTTAATTGAACTTATTAAATAAATATTTTATTCCTTCTAATGTCTAAACATCATTTATTATCTCCCTTATTAACTTCCCAATGTTTCCACCCAACCTAGGGAACTAGTAGGATTGATGGAATTTTCCCACTATGCAATTATTTTAAAATGGGGACATTACAGAAATTATAGTATAATACAAAAGAAAGAAAGTATAAGCACAATATTATCAAGGTATTCGAGAGCATAGCATGGCTTCTCTCAGCCTGAAGCCTACTAAACTTGAAAGTTATCAGTCTTCCCAAGCAAGAGTAATCATCTAAAAACTTGGATCTGCATGCCTTCCAATATTGGAAAGTCATAAAACTACTGTGTAGGCTTATGCCTAAGTACATATTCAAAATAAATAGAGTATCAAAACAACCTCTAAGGGATTTGAGTTGTAAACAAAAAAGGCTAACAACTGGAAAAGAGAGGTTTCTATGAAATCTAAACACTGCTGAAAAACTAAAAAGAAAACAACCAAGAAATTATTCATAATTGTGGGAATCCTCGACTTCGTCAAGCTTCTCTTCCATAATCGGGTAGTGATAGTCCTCTGATATGGATGAAATTTTAAGAGCTTTTTTCACTAGGAGTGGCTCAGTTTTTATAAAGATGGAAAGGTCCAAATGGTTGCTTCTCTCCACGCTTTTTCTCTCGATGCCACCTGTGTAAGCCATGTCTATGTTCTTCTAGGTTGAAACGGGGACCATTTTAGGCCTAGGTTCATGATTCTCCATCAGCTTAGAGACCAAGGAAGGACTCAGCGAGGAGGAAGAATGTAGCATTGAAGCAAGGAATGGAGAAGGTGAGGGATTGTTATCCCTGCTTGGATCCTTCGATTGCAAGAGGAGTTGAGATAACATGATTTTCACCATCCAATAGTGCCCATGACGAACCTGAGCTCTACGTCCAATTAGTTTCTACACCAATACTTCTTCTTATCAATCACCAACCATTATTCTAAGGTGCCACGGAATTGAACTGTCACAACCACTGTTCGAGGATCCTTTGTTTCAACAGAGACCTGAACTTCCTTTTCCCCTACTCATGCACCGAAGGGTACCGCTAAGATTTCTAGACATCGTTGTGTCTGAATGAATAAATCCAAATACAATGGAATTCCAATGGGAAGGTCGTCGAGGGACACGAGCAATCCAGAGAAAAAAATACACAAAGAAACATATCAATCGAACCCTATGGAGCCTGAAGCACTACAGTGAAGTGTCGTTGCAAAAATAATGGAAAGAAGGCCACTTTGTAATTTCCCTACCGGACGCTCATGAATGGTAACATTCCAAATCAAAATTCACCAAATAACCCTATGAGGGAGTAGTGAATCCATTTAACGGAGGCATGATTGTCGAGGTATTGCTATCCACCCTGTTCTAGGCTTTAAAGGCCATGAGCATTGAAGTTGGGGTCATTGAGATCAGGTGAGAATCAATATGCATGGCAGTTGGATTTAACATCATCTTAATAAATTCTTGGATGGAGCTCCAAGCTCGAGCTCACACACGCCAATGGATGTGATAAGACACCTGCATTTGGGAGTTGACAATCTAGGTCAACTAGAGTAAGGCAATCTTTTGTGAGAGCAACATTAGGAAAAGACTTTAAATCTAGATCTTGCAGAGGGTTCTATACACCTTCATTAGCTAAGTTACCTGCTGCAACATTAACTTTTCTTTTTATGTACTCGAAGGTGATGGATCCAAAAATAGGAGTGAGTTTTGCTAATCTGGAAAGTCCAAAATTGAGCATCCAACTTGGGGAGATCTTGTTGACCAATGGTCCACATTGAATTTTATTAGAGAGGGTAATGATCAGGTGGGATCCTCCCTTGACCACTAGAGGAAGAAGAGACCATCGCTCAACAATTTTAATTCCAAAGACAAGAGTAGTAAGTTCAACAACATTGTTACTATCCAACCGAAGATTCCCAAAGAAGAGACGGATGATGGTGCCTGAGTTGTTCTTAAAGACCCCTCCAAATCCTGCAAGCCCTAGGTTTCCCTTTGAGGCTCCATCAAAATTCATTTTGAAAAATAATCTTGGTTGAGTGGACCAAATAGTCGGACTTGTAGTTTGAAAGAGCTTAAAGGGAGGTTGAGAAGGTTGAAGTCAAGGAGCTATACCCCAATTCTGCAAGATGATATCTTTAGCTTGAGTGGCCTTGAAGTATTGTTCCTCCCATGTTGAAAGATAAAGAGTTTCTAGTATGTGGGCTTTGCAATTGATCCGAACAGTTCTTTTGTTCTAGACTTCTCTTTAAAGATCCTTTAAATTATTTCTTCCAAAGTTCCCAGACCATGAACCCAGGAATTAGAGTCCACAAACGATTGAGAATATTGCTTTGATAGGGCTTATCCTTCCATTTTTTAAAGGTTTGGACAATATTTCCACTCATGTGGTCCATTTTTCTATAGAGAAGAGCAATTCTATCCCAGACGTTGTTGGAAAAAGGTCAAACATCTAATAAGTGGTCCATAATTTCTTCATGGCTACTGTATAAAGAACACCTGGAGGGGCCAATGAGACAATGTTCAATTAGATTGTTCCAGGTGAACAAGCGTTTGTGAATAACCAACCATAAAAATTTGGTGACCTTGGGATAAGTTTTCATGTTCCATATTTTGGTCCAAAAGGGATCTTTGGGTTCATCCATTTTTTGAGTTTGTAATCGATAGGCCTCTTTGACTATGAATGAACCTTTCGACTTATTTCTCCATATTAATATGTTTGTCTCTAGATGACATCTATATCTGCACTACTGCAAAACCTTCCATATTCTGTCAATAAACTCATGATGGATTGGTATTCCCAAGACCCTTGGATTCTTTCAAGTCCTATAGTCATGCTGAATATTCTTCGTCCAAAAATATCTAAGAAGCAGGCTTCCTAAATTTTGAATGGCATTCTAAATTTGAGTGTAGTGGATGATTCGGCTCATGCTAGGAAATTTCTTCCAAGAGTCCATCCAAAAATAGGATAAGGCACCATTTCGAATCTCCCAAAAGATGTTATGCTAAATTAAAGATCTCTATGAGTTAGCGGCATTCCAAATGAGAGAGCCCCGAGTTGGAAGATTGTACATGATGATGTCATCTAGGTCCTAGTTTGGGGCATATTTTCTATTCAAGAGTTGGGCCCACGATTTTGAATTCTTTGCAACCCAATTTCACCAAGATTTGGCACTTAGAATTTCATTAATTTTGGCAGGGTCTCTTAAACCTTATAAACATCCCTCAGACTTGAGCTTGGAAATTGTATCCCACTTGACTAGGTAACATTTGGAGTGGTTTTTGTTCCCTCCCCACCAAAAAGTGTGTTATAGATTTATAATCAGTTTTAGGACCCATTTGGGAGAAACAGGAAATGAGAATAGATAAAGAGGCATTGCTTGTAGGACTGATTTGATGAGGACCATCGGCTCATTTAGGTTTAGCATTCTGAAACTCCAATAGGTAAGCTTTCTTTCTAGTTTCTCCAAAATATCATGCCACAATGAAGGATTGCTGGTGATATCTGTTAAGGGGGCACCTAAGTATTTGGATGGGAGGGTCGTTGTCACATGCCCCAATTTGAAAAAACAATTTAATGTTATTTGAGGAACATTGTGTTATATTTTATGCTAAGTTTGTAATTGATGACCAAGTAGGGTCAAGAATAATTAATGTAATTCAGAATATTTTAATTATAAATAAATAAATGATGAGACAACAGTTTAGTGAAGCTGTTAAAAGAGTGTTAACTGGTCACTTGGTGGAGGAGACTGGGTGGAGAGTACACTGATAAGTGGCAACATCCTCAAACTACTTCCAACTGTTGCAAGTGGCAACTTCCCTATATTTGTGGTCATGATTCCCCAAGAAAGTGGAATTGGAGCAGGTGGCTCATTAAGTGAAAATTGACCCAGAAGACCTAGGCATTTTCTAAAAATTTTCCCGTTGAAGACAGCTGAGGTTGCTCATTTTGAGAAGTGATCATTCAAGGTGAATGAGTTGCTCATGATAAATTCGATGGAGGGTGTTACTGAAGTGAGTTTGAGGGGTTAACTGCTGAGACTGAACTTATTGCAGCTATTAGGCTGAAGTTCTTACTACTGTGAGCAGATTTGGATTACAGAGGTAATTTTACCAGTTAGGTGACAAAAGGTCTTAAGGTCATATCCTTCACCCAGTACTCTACCAGGAGGACTAGGAAACAAGCTCGGGGGTCATGAGTAAGTGCAGTCTAAGATTTCTCTATGAGTTGGTTGGGAGGAACAACCTCTTTAAGCTGTTGTCACCTCATCATTGACAGGTTCTATTTGTTTCATGTTATTATATTTATTTACTGTCTTCAGTAAAATGTTTACTAGTTTTCAAATACAGGCATGCTAGTATTTTATTAGGGTTTATGAAGAAAAGAGTAACTGTGTATTGATGGACTTAGTAATTGACAGATTATGTTAGAAATAGTAGTAAATATGCTAAATGGGAAATAAATAGAAATAGATTTCCATACTGTATTTTTCCACGCCTGGCTTAGGCAGTACTCTAGTACAGCTGGGTGTTTAGGTAGATATGATGATTCTTATTTAACCCTGAATGAAAAATGTAACTAAATTCTGCTATACCCTTCTTATGATTTTATTCTGTAAAGAAACAGTAAACACTCTATCTTTTGAATGTATTTAATTCAGACAAGAACTGAACATAGGTATATAAATATTTTTAGTAATCATACTACTTATAGAACTATTTTAATACTATTATTCTTTATAAACACAATAGATACAGTTTAACAAATAAACATAGGAATAATAAACAGACTATCACTTAGGGTTTAGATTTAAATAGATTTCAATAAATTCTCATAATAATTTATTTCCAGACAATATTTGTCTCGGTATTAAAACAGAAGTTTCTACTGTAACCTAAAGGCAACTACCTAGGTTATTGAAAGATAGACTTAATCCTATTCTCAAGCTTGCAGTATTTACCCTAAAATCTTCCTTTATAAGAATTATAACAGCTGTAAAAATCATTGAAAGAAAAATAATAAAACATAGCTAAGAATTTTTCATGTAAAATTTATTCTTTCACCGAACTATAGGGTATACTTAAAAATTAACCCTTATGAGCCAAACAGAGTAATAATAATACTCTTAACATAGTAAAAATTTCCACAAATACATTGCATTGTAAATCCTTTTAATTACATCATAATAATTAAAATAGTACTATAACCATTTATTAAAAACAAAATCAAATAGGAAGAAAATGGCTTATTGCCTTTAGAATTACAGGTTAAGACTCAGGCCTGTCCAAATCTTAGCTAAAACAAAATAAAATATATAGAACAGTAACAACTCATTAATGCCGGGTAAAAACCCTTATCAGGTTACATGTCTCGAATGGTTAACAGTCTTCCTCTTCCTTTAAAATTTATTTTTAAAAACTAAAAAATTAACAAGACAGGGGTTGACAGCCTCGTAGGGCTTAGAGCTGAGCTCTATCAAAAGAAGTAAAAGAAGTTTACATTGTTTAGGCTGTAAAGGCTTACACTTAAAACTATTTACCACGGCTACTATAGCCTTCATCCTCCCTGCTCAAATTACCCTCTAAGGGTTTCGAAGCTCATACAAAAACAAGCAAGAAAGAAACAACAAGCTGACAGGTAAACCGAGGCCATGCCTTTTTAAACCGCAAAGAACCTAACTTACAACCACCACAACAAATTGCAGGACGAAACCCTTGTTTGCAAACGGGGTTTACCAAATGTATGCTCAAGTGGAACGTTGAAGGAGTAACCTCGTTTCCACCTTTAGAACTGAGAGAAGGACCTGCAAGTTTACAAACCATTTTTTTATCATTACAAATCTTTCATAAAATTTGTAAAACCCTTTAATAAGAATTAACCTATCAACGAAATGAGTGTAAGTCTTTATCTGTTAATGTTTCAGGATAAAGTTGAGGTAAAATGACCACCTTAGATCAATTTAGCACCGTGCCAGAAGATAGGAAGACACTGAGTCACCACTGCAAAGGAAAACGAGAACATCAACTCAACCAGAATAAGAAATACTCCTGCTCGAGCTCTGAGTTTGCAAGCTCAAGACAAACACAGTCCTCGAGTCCTGAAGATAAACCAGTAACTACACTCACTGTAAACTACTTCAACCTCTAAAGACCAAAAACCACTCATGACCTCTCTCAAGACAATCACAATGTTGGAATATGGAAGCAAGCTGTCAAATTTGAAGGTGATTACAGGTCTCCTATGGCCGCAAGCTTTTAGCTCGGCCAACAAGACGGAGAACCCTCGCTCTGCAAAACAAATGAGTAGGGTTTTGGAGTTATAAGTCAACCCTTGTGTGGATAAAACCATCCCACGTGTCCTTCTAAATATTTTCTCCAGCGTGGGTAGAGTTCCATAGTCAGCGCTGCAACAAATTAATTTACAATCAACCAACGATCATTATAAACTATACATTATATGATTGCCCATAATTTGATATTACCATGGTGTATTGTTACTTAGGGAATCGACTATAGGATATAACATGAATATTTATGTTTATTCTAGAGTTTTTCTTTGATAATAAAACAAGTTGGATAGCTATGTTTTTTAGCTAGGTTTGATGGAAATGGTGAGAAGAACATATGTAACTTATAACCATAGTAAGAAGAAGAGTTGTGGACTCTTGGAACTATTCCTTGAGTTATATTTGAAGGAGTGTTCGGTTAACTAAAGACCAAAAACGTTAAAGAAATCCCAATAAAATTCTAACAACTTAATGATGAATTTATAATTAAAAGCATAAGTAACTTGATCATTCTTTGAGAGAAGGATGTTTATAGAGTCCTGAAGTGAAGGTGGCTGTGAGAAACACCAAATAGTATGGAGTGAACTTAAGCCCAAACTGTGAGCTATATTCTCTCTACGGAAATTATAAATAACCATTACGGTAAAAAAAAATAACAATGTTATTTAGATTTTTAAAGTATAATATTCAATTGATTGGAGGAACTTTGGATAGTACTTGTTCTTGCAAAGTTTTAACCCATGTTTATGTCCTTGGTAAACGTCATTATGGAGTTAGTTATAAATACAAACGATGGAGTTGTAACGACATAAAAAGATTAACATTACCTCCTTGAAGACAAGCAACGTATTAAAACATTTTCTAAGACTAGCATCTTAATCATGCTAGGGAAGTAGCTTCTCGACTTGAAATTAAGTAACACCCTATTGGATCATACACTTACCTGCTAAACTTGTAAGGAACCAGTAATCCAATTGAGTTAGCTGAAAGCTAAGTAAGCCTCGATCACATAGAATAATTCTTCCCTACTTGACAAAAGATAAATATCACTATATCTAGCAGCAGCAAATGCAAATCCTTTTCTAACTCTAATAGAATTACCGCTGCTAAGTCAATAATAGCACTAACACAAGTTTTTAAGATTACACCTTTTAGGTTACAGGTTCTTATAAAGAAGCGATCCCATGTTATTTTATAAACTGTTTCATTTTCCAATAACCATTAGCAGGTTCTTAGCTACGACTTTAGACATTTTATGTCACTTGAAAATTTTTAAATTTTTACGAATTTTTGGTCACTTGAAAAATTTTAAATTTTTACAAATTTTTGGTCACTTGAAAAATTTTAATTTTTTACGGATTTTTGGGATATTACATGTGGTATCAGAGCACAAGATTCAAACACTAGGCCTGAATGTAGCTCAACTTGCTTATGTGGAACAGTAAATTTAAATAAATATGCTGATGTTGTTTTCTTTGAATGATACACCCAGAGAATTTTGTTTCTGAGTTAATGATAGGTATGGATAGATTGGAAGAATATGCGAATGGGGAATCTCCTTACACTAAACGAAATAATATTAAAAAAGAACCTATACAAGAAGAGATAACTAATAATTCTTCCGAACTACTACAAACAGTTAAGGAATTGAAATCAGAGATGGAATCGTTAAGAAAGAAAATGAGAGAATTATGAGAGCTCAAGAGGAGCTAAATCAGATTTTAATAGAAAGATTTCATACTGAGGAAAAAGGTAAAAGAACCGAGTCTGAAGATATAGGTTATCAACATAAAGATAAAAAGACTAAACAAGTTAAAAACAAAAGTAGCTCATCTTCTGAAGTATATGGTGATTTACATAAACAAAAATTTCATTATACTAATGATAGTAGTGAAGATAACCGCCATACTAGGAAGAGAAAATTTAAACCTTATGAAGAAATATTTGGGGAGTTCAAGAAGATCAAGCTGCCAACCTTTAATGGAGAAACTGAGAAGGGGGAAGAAGCAGAATCCTGGCTGTCCGGGATGAAAAAATACTTCCAAATTTATAACTACTCTAATCAACTGAAGGCCAGGATGGCTATTTATAATCTTATGGGAAAAGCATATATATGGTGGCAGGACTTAAAAAGAGTAAAAGGTATAAGGGAGAAAAACATAAATTGGAGTACATTTAAGAAATATTTCAAAAAGAAATTTTTATCTGAACAGTACTATGAGGAAAGGTGTAAGGAATTCTACGAGCTAAAACTGGGTACAATGAATATGAAAGAACTGAATAGTAAATTTCTAAGTTTGCTCAGGTATGTGCCATATATTGTGGACGAGAAACCTAAGGGACAGACATTAGAAGAAGCAATGAGAAAAGCAAATTTTTGTTATGAACAGAATTGTAAAAAGGAAAGCATGGCCAACTGGAAGGCCAAAAGGAATAATAACTTTGAACAGAAAAAGAAAGAGTTTGTGCTCGAAATTCTAAGAATAATAACACCAAAAATTTTCCTAGTAAAAATTTCCAAGGAAACAAAAGTAATTCATAGACCAATCCAAATAATCAAAGGAATAAAGAATATGCTAACAACCACAATAACTATACAAAGAAATTTGAATGAAAGGAACCCATAAAGTGTTGGAAATGCAATGGTCCGCATTATGCATCAATTTTTCCCAATCGAAAAAAGATTGTTAGCAACATACACACAATACAAGAGGAGATGATTGTTGGTGATCTAGCAAGGACAATGCCCAGGATCAATGCAACATTAGAGAACCGGCAAGCATATTATCAAACTTCCATGTTGGAAGTGGAAGGTAAGATAAATCAAATACCTATATCTATTTTAATTGATCTAGGAGCTAGTTTAAGATATATTTCTCCTAATTTAGTAGAAAAGTGTAAGCTTCGAGTCGAAAAGTTTGCAAGTTCTTGGTTAGTCTAGCTAGCTACTGGTGCAAAGAGAAAGGTAATTAGCTTTGTTAAGAATTGTGCAGTAACTACGGATCAGTTTGAAACTTTTGTTAAGCTCAATGTACTACCTTTAGGTTCAAATGATATATTAATTGGTATGGATTGGTTAGAGCAGCATAGGGTGGTCTTCAATTGCTTTGATAAAACCTTTACTTTACATAAATAATGATGGAAAGTTAATAAATGTAAGGGGAATCCCTAGGAAAATAGCCATAAGGCAGATTTCTGCTTTATAGCTTAAGAGAGTTGTTAGGAAAGGCTGTAAAGCTTATGCAGTAACAGTAATTGATGAAGAAAACCTTAACAACTTAGATAAATTAAAATTGGAAGATATTCTGATTCTAAGGGAATATTCAGATGTGTTTCCGGAAGAAATTCCAGTACTGCCTCCGAAACGGGAATTAGATTTTACTATTGAGTTGGTACCTGGTGCAGTGCCCAGCTCAAAAGCCCCTTATCGGATGAATATATTGGAATTAAATGAAATTAAGTCACAGTTAAAATAACTTATTGATAAGAACTACATTAGACCCAGTGTGTCTCCCTGGGGGGAACCTGTCATCTTTGTTAAGAAGAAAGATGGAACTCTACGACTATGTATAGATTATCGTCAATTAAATAAAAGTGACTATCAAGAACGAATACCCATTACCTCGCATAGATGATCTGTTTGATCAGCTATGTGGAGCCACGGTGTTTTCAAAGATTGATTTACGGTCTGGATACCGCCAGGTCCGAATCAAAGACGAAGACATCTTTAAAACAACCTTTAGAACTTGATATGGACATTACGAATTTGTCGTTATGCCCTTCGAGATTACTAATGCTCCAGCTGTTTTTATGTGTCTGATGAATAATATAATGCACAAATATCTGGATAAATTTGTGGCCGTATTTATTGACAACATCTTAATTTACTCAAAATATGAAGAGGAACATAAGGAACACTTAAAAATTGTTTTACAAGAGTTACAAGAGCATCAATTTTTTGCAAACTTTAGTAAATGTGACTTATTTAAAGATAAAATCCAGTATTTAGGTCATGTGGTGACTAAAGAAGGAATTTTTGTTGACCTCAAAAAGATAAAGGCAATTGAAGATTGGCCAGTCCCAAAAGATGTAACCGATGTCTGATCATTCATGGGGATTACTAGTTATTACTGTAGATTCATCGAAGGGTTTTCAAGAATTGCAAATCGTATAACCTCTTTGCAGAAAAAGGGGAAGAAATTCGATTAGAATCAGAAGTGTGAAGACAGTTTTAAAAAGTTAAAAACATTATTAACCACTGCACCAATTCTAAGAATTGTTGACCCTAATAAAGATTTCATAGTATGTACTGACGCATGCAATGACAGTTTAGGTGGAGTATTAACTCCATAAGGACACGTCATTGCCTATGAGTCTAGGAAGCTGAAGATTCATGAGAAAAATTATGCGACCTATGACTTAGAATTAACTGTTGTCATACATGCCTTAAAGATGTGGCGTCATCATTTAATTGGAATGAAGTTTATATTAATGACAGATATTAAAAGATTGAAATACCTGTTAGATCAACCTAGCTTGAATGTTAGGCAAGCTAGGTGGCTAGCTTTTCTAAGTGAATACGATTTTGAAATTCAACACATTAAAGGAAAGGAGAATAAGGTTGTTGATGCATTAAGTAGAAATGCAAAGTTGAATTTTACAGCAGCCATCAGCACTTATACAACAGACTTGGAAGAACAACTTGAAGCTAGAATAGAACAAGATGAAAATTACCGAAAATTACAAGCAAAAGTAAAAGAGAATTTAATAGAAAGTCTAATTACAGGGTACAACTTGAATGAAAAATGATTATTACTATATAAAGATAGATTATACGTACCTAATGTACCAAAGATTATGCTGTTAATTTTAAACGAAATTCATAAAACTCCTTATTCAGGGCATCCGGGTTATCAGAAAACTATAACCATGCTAAGAAAGGATTATTTCTAGCCAAACATGAAAAATGTACTGGCAGAATATATTGCTAGATGCTTCGAATGTCAGCAAGTAAAAACTGAACATCAACATCCACCTGGGCTACTTCAGCCATTGCCTATTCCTAGCTGGAAATGGGAGATAATTAGCCTTGATTTTGTTACAAGATTACCTACAAATCAGAACTTAAATGACTCATTAATGGTAGTGGTTGACAAATTCAGTAAGGCACCCCATTTTATACCTGTAAAAAACTACTTACAAAGTTGCAAATATTGCTGATATTTTCTTAAAACAAAATTTTCGGTTGCATGGAATACCGAAGGTGATAATTTCAGACCGAGACCCTAAATTTACAGGTAATTTTTGGAAATCTTTGTTTAAAGGATTAAATACTACGTTAAACTTTAGTACCTCTTTCCATCCTCAAACTGGTGGACAGTCTGAAAGAGTAAATCAGGCCTTGGAGGATCTACTCAGAATGTACGTAAAGGAGCAGCCAAGTAAATGGGAAGATTATTTACACCTGGTAGAATTTGCTTACAACAATCATTATCAAGCTTCAGCTTAGGTATAGTCCTTTTGAAATTATGTATGGAAGGAAATGCAATACTCCCATCTCTTGGAGTAATCCAGTGGACAGGTTAGTATTAGGACCTGAATTATTGAAAGAAATGGAGTTAATTGTAAAACAGGTACAAGGTAATTTGAAAATTGCACAAGATCGACAGAAAAGTCAAGCAAACCTTAAACGAACTCCAAAGGAGTTCCAGGTAGGCGAACATGTTTTTATTAAGGTGAGACCCAAAAAGAGTTCTCTGAGGCTGGGTAGCTGTGCCAAGCTAGCACCTCGATATTGTGGTCCTTTTGAAATACTGTCCAGGATAGGACATGTAGCATATCAGTTAGCTCTACCACTAAATCTAAGAGTTCACAATGTTTTTCACATTTCTGTATTAAAAAAATATGTACATGATGCTACTCATGTTATCAATTCGAATGATGTGCAGGTGGAACCTGAAGGAGATTTTCTAATGGAACTGGATTGTATCCTCGAACGGAGGGAGATCTCGCTTCGGAATCGCACCATTAGTCAGGTGAAGGTGCAATGGAAGCACCTTAGTCCAGAAGAAGTCACTTGGGAATTGGAAAGTCATATGCGAGATGCATATCCAATTCTATTTTAGGGGAACTCTGAGGACAATGAATAAATAACATCGAGGGCGATGTTATAAATTAAGGGGGTGTGTATGTCACATGCCCCATTTTGCAAAAACAATTTAATGTTATTTGAGGAACATTGTGTTATATTTTATGCTAAGTTTGTAATTGATGACCAAGTGGGGGCAAGAATAATTAATGTAATTCAAAATATTTTAATTATAAATAAATAAATGATGAGACAACAGCTTAAGGAAGTTGTTAAAAGAGTGTTAACTGGTTACTTGGTGGAGGAGACTAGGTGGAGAGTACACTGACAAGTGGCAGCATCCTCAAACTACTTCCAACTGTTGCAGGTGGAAACTTCCCTATATTTGTGGTCATGATTCCCCAAGAAAGTGGAATTGGAGTAGGTGGCTCATTAAGTGAAAACTGACCTAGAAGACCTAGGCATTTTCTATAAAATTTCCCATTGAAGACAGCTAAGGCTGCTCATTCCGAGAAGTGATCATTCAGGGTGAATGAGTTGCTCATGAGAAATTCGATGGAGGGGATTACTGAAGTGAGTTTGAGGGGTTAACTGCTGAGACTAAACTTATTGCAGCTATTAGGCTGAATTTCTTACTGTTGTGAGCAGATTTGGATTACTGAGGTAATTTGACCAGTCAGGTGACAGAAGGTCTTAAGGACATATCCTTCACCCAGTACTCTACCAGGAGGACCAGGAAAGAGGCTCGGGGGTCCTTAGGAAGTGTAGTCTAAGCTTTCTCCAGGAGTTGGTTGGAAGGAATAGCCTCTTTAAGCTGTTGTCACCTCATCATTGACAGGTTCTATTTGTTTCATGTTATTATATTTATTTACTGTCTTCAGTAAAATGTTTACTAGTTTTCAAATACAGGCATGTTAGTATTTTATTAGGGTTTATGAAAAAAAGAGTAACCGTGTATTGATGGACTTAGTAATTGACAGATTATGTTAGAAATAGTAGTAAATATGCTAAATGGGAAAAAATAGAAATAGATTTCCATACTGTATTTTTCCACGCCTGGCTTAGGCAACACTCTAGTATAGCTGGGTGTTTAGGTAGATATGATGATTCTTATTTAACCTTGAATGAAAAAAGTAACTAAATTTTGCTATAGTTTGCTTATGATTTTATTATGCAAAGAAACAATAAACACTCTATCTTTTGAATGTATTTAATTCAGACAAGAACTGAACATTGTTATATAAAGATTTTTAGTAATCATACTACATATAGAACTATTTTAATACTATTATTCTTTATAAACACAATAGATACAGTTTAACAAATAAACATAGGACTAATAAATAGACTATCACTTAGGGTTTAGATTTAGATAGATTTCAATAAATTCTCATAATAACTTATTCCCAGATAATATTTGTCTTGGTATTAAAACAGAAGTTTGTACTGTAACCTCAAGGCAACTACCTAGGTTATTGAAAGATAAACTTAATCCTATTCTCAAGCTTGCAGTATTTAGCCTAAAATCTTCCTTTATAAGAATTATAACAGCTGTAAAAATCATTGAAGGAAAAATAATAAAATAGAGCTAAGAATTTTCCATGTAAAATTTATTCTTTCACCGAACTGTAGGGTATACTTAAAAATTAACCCTTATGAGCCAAACAGAGTAATAAGTGTACTATTAACACAGTGAAAATTTCCACAAATACATTGCACTGTAGATCCTTTTAATTACATCATAATAATTAAAATAGTACTATAACCATTTATTAAAAAAAAAATCAAATAGGAAGAAAATGGCTTATTGCCTTTAGAATTATAGGTTAAGACTCATGCCTTTCCAAATCTTAGCTAAAACAAAATAATATATATAGAACAGTAACAAATCATTAATACCAGGTAAAAACCCGTATCATGTTACATGTCTCGACTAGTTAACAGTCTTCCTCTTCCTTTAAAATCTATTTTTAAAAACTAAAATTAACCAGACAACGGTCGATAGCCTCGTAGGGCTTAGAGTTAAGCTCTATCAAAAGAAGTAAACGAAGTTTACATTGTTCGGGTCGTAAAGGCTTAGACTTAAAACTATTTACCACAGTTACTATAGCCTTCATTCTCCTTGCATAAATTACCCTCTAAGGGTTTCGAAGCTCGTACAAAAACAAGCAAACAAGAAACAACAAGCTAGCAGGTAAACCAAGGCCGTGCCTTTTTGAACCGCAAAGAACCTAACTTCCAACCACCACAACAAATTGTAGGAAGAAACCCTCGTTTGCAACTGGGGCTTACCAAATGTATGCTCAAGTGGAATGTTGAAGGAGTAAGCTCGTTTCCACCTTCAGAACTGGGAGAAGGACCTGCAAGTTTACAAACCATTTTTTTTATCGTTACAAATCTTTCATAAAATTTGTAAAACCCTTTTATAAAAATTAACCTATAAATGAAACGAGTGTAAGTCTTTACCTATTAAAGTTTCAAGATAAAGCTGAGGTAAAACGGCCACCTTAGATCGTGTTGGCATCGTGCCAGAAGACAAGAAGGCATTGAGTCACCACTGCAAAGGAAAACGAGAACATCAACTCAACCGGATGAAGAAATACTCCTGCTCGAGCTCTGTTAATTAGTTTGCAAGCACAAGACAAACATAGTCCTCAAGTCCTGAAGATAAACCAGTAACTACACTCGTTGTAAACTACTTCAAACTCTAAAGACCAAAAACCACTCACGACCTCTCTAAAGACCAAAAACCACTCATGACCTCTCTCAAGACAATCACAATGTTGGAATATGGAAGCACACTGTCAAATTTGAAGGTGATTACAGGTCTCCTATGGCCGCGAGCTCTCAGCTCGACCAACAAGACGGAGGAACCCTCGCTCTGCAAAACAAATGAGTAGGGTTTTGGAGTTATAAGCCAACCCTTGTGTGGATAAAACCATCCCACGTGTCCTTCTAAATGTTTCCTCCAGCGTGGGTAGAGTTCAATAGTCAGCGCTGCAACAAAATGATTTACAATCAACCAACGATCATTATAAACTATACATTATATGATTGCCCATAATTTGATATTACCATGGTGTATTGTTACTTAGGGAATCGACTATAGGATATAACATGAATATTTATGTTTATTCTAGAGTTTTTCTTTGATCATAAAACAAGTTGGATAGTTATTTTTGTAGCTAGGTTTGATGGAAATGGTGAGAAGAACATGTGTAACTTATAACCATTGTAAGAAGAAGAGCTATGGACTCTTGGAATTTAGCCTTGAGTTATATTTGAAGGATTGTTCGGTTAACTAAAGACCAAAAACGTTAAAGAAATCCCAATAAAATTCTAACAACTTAATGATGAATTTATAATTAAAAGCATAAGTAACTTGATCATTCTTTGAGAGAAGGATGTTGATAGAGTCCTGAAGTGAAGGTGGCTGTGAGAAACACCAAACAGTATGGAGTGAACTTAAGCCCAAACTGTGAGCTATATTCTCTCTACGGAAATTATAAATAACCATTACGATAAACAAAAATAACAGTGCTCTTTAGATTTTTAAAGTATAATATTCAGTCGATTGGAGGAACTTTGGATAGTACTTGTTCTTGCAAAGTTTTAACCCATGTTTATGTCCTTGGTAAACGTGATTATGGAGTTAGTTATAAAGACAAACTATGTAGTTGTAATGACAGAAAAAGATTAACGTTACCTCCTTGAAGACAAGCAACATATTAAAACATTTTCTAAGACTAGCATCTTAATCATGCTAGGGAAGTAGCTTCTCGACTTGAAATTAAATAACACCCCACTGGATCATATGCTTACCTCCTAAACCTGTAAGGAACCAACAGTCCAATTGAGTTAGCTGAAAACTAAGTAAGCATCGATCACACACAAGAATTCTTCCCTACTTGACAAAATATAAACATCAGTATATCTAGCAGCAGCAAAATGCAAGTCCTTTTCTAACTCTGATAGAATTATAGCTGCTAATTTATTAATAGCACTAACACAAGTTTTTAAGATTACACCTTTTAGCTTACAGGTTCTTATAAAGAAGTGATCCCATGTTCTTTTATAAACTGTTTCATTTTTCTATAACCATTAGCAGGTACTTAGCTGCAACTTTAGACAGTTTATGTCACTTGAAGATTTTTAATTATTTACGAATTTTTGGGATATTATAGCCGTGATATTGAAGCCCAAGATACAGGCGATAATCCTCTAAGGGATAGCAGGGGTATTGAATAAAAAAATGTGGGATTTATCAAGGTTGATGGTGGTGCCTAAGGCTTCAAAGAAGACCTTTAAAACGTGGTGAAGGGCTTGAGCTTCTTGGACAAAGGAGTGGACCATGAGGAGGTTGTTGTCGACAAATTGTTGATGCATAAGGGGAGGGTTATCATGAAGGAAGAGGCATTTTAAAAGTCCTATGGAGAAATCTGCTTTAAGCATACGCCCCAATCCTTCAGCCACGAGGATAAAGAGGAAGTGGGAGAGGGGGTCTCCTTGGTGAATTCCCCTGTAGCGGGAAAAGGTAAATGAAGGGGTTCCATTGACTAGAATAGAGGAAAAAAGGAGTGGAAATCAGGAAAAGGACCCAATTAGTCCAAGATGGTGCAAATCCAAAGGCAAGGAAAAATCGCTCTATGTATTCCAACTAAGCTTATCAAAGACTTTTGAAAGGTCTAGCTTGAGGAGTATGCCAAGTCTTTTGGTTGAATTGAGAGAGTGGATGACTGCATGGGAAAGGATAATTCCATAAAGGATTTTCCTCCCCTCCACATAACCAGTTTTTCAAGAAAAATGAGGATGGGAAGAAGATGTTTTAAACAATTAGCAATGAGTTTAGAGATAATTTTGTAGATGACATTGCAGAGAGTGATAGGTTTGTACTTACTTGGGGAAGCAACATTTTCCTCCTTTGGTATTAGTGTGAGGACTATTTCATTGAGCACTAAAAGGAGCCATTGTTTTTTGCATGATTCCTCCAAAATTTCCTAGATCTTTTCTTTGAACATCCCCCAACAGTGATGGAAGAAATGATGGTGAAACAATTAGCACCTAGAGCTTTACCCTTCAATCCATTTGATGGACGACTTCTTCCACCTCTAGAATGGTTATGGGACTTATCAGTTTTGCATTGTGCACATTGGTTATGAGAGAAGGGATATGATTAACTACCTTATCTATAGCATTATTCCTATCAGGAATGTCTTCTGTGAACAGGTTCTTGTAGAATTTGATCATTTCTTGCTCAATCTCTTTGTGAGTTTATGCCTTTGTGCCATCCTCCTTCTTTAAAGAGTTGATCATGTTATGCATTCTGTGTTGTGAAGTGGGGTAGTGAAAGAAGGTTGTATTACGTTCTCCATCCTTGAGCTAGTTGATCATATATTTTTGTTTACATAGGATCTCCTCCTGTTTGCACCATTCTTCTATTTGTGCTTGAAGTTCAGTTTCCTTCCTATTCCTCTGCTCAGTGCACCCCTCTGTGATTATTTGTTACTGAAGTGATTCCATTTATTGATCTAAGGAGGATTTGGTAGTAAAAATGTTTCTAAAAGTGATCTTGTTCTATTTCTTCATATTTTGTTTCAGACTATTGAGTTTTTGTTGCAGCACCTACATTTTAGAGTACCCTGTGAAGTTAAATCTCATCCACCAAATTTTGACAGTGTCGTAAAAATCAAGGTGAGTGAGCCAAAAAATTTCAAATATAAAAGGTCTTTGAAATGTGGTTTTCTCGTTGTGCCATCATAGACTGATGGGCCAGTGATTAGATCCCGCTGCAGGAAGAGCATATGCTATCATATCTGCATTAGACTCTATCAAATCTTTCGTGACCAAAAAATGATCACGGCGAGAGGCAATATGATATCTTCTTGAGTAAGAACCTTGTGTCCCCCTTCTTTTCTTGAAGAGTGGTGATCATGTTAAAATCCCCTGCGAGAATCCAAGGTTCTCTAGGAAAGGTGCTTTTGTACCAATTAAGGTAGTCCAAGAGATTTGATTTTTGCTCAGAATATTGAGGACCATAAAAGTTCAATATGCGCCCACAGAGATTAGTTCCTATAAGATGAAAGGAATATGAGATTGAATTCCTAGTTAAAAGAAAATCATTACGATTTACCACTTGAGGCCTCCAGATGAGTGGTTGCCTCTTGAAGCTCTATTAGAATCTGCTACAACTACATGGTTTCCCTTCCAGATGCGCGCCATAAGGGTTTCCATATGGGCACTGTTGCATTTGGTTTCTTGAATAAGGATCATTGAGGGTTTTTATTGGAGAATCTTTTTGTGTAACATTCTATGTTTTGAGATCCCATTGATACCACTTACATTCTTGGAGATGATCTTCATTGAGAACTGGGAGTGTTTGAGGAGAAGAAACATGTTGGTTGGGCGTATTTCCCTAATTCCAACAACTTGATGTTGAGTGTGTATAGGCGTTGGATATTTGTTTTCCTTCCCATTTTCTTAGGATCTATGGATATCTTCTTTTGATTTTTTTGAGAGAGGTTTTGGATGCCTAGTTTGGATTTGGCTTTGGACTTGGATAGAGCATCTTTCAAAAGTTGAATTTTCTTAGTTGAAATAACATGGAAGGATTTGCGATGACAGGCTTCTTTTATGCCTAAGAGACCTAGATCTCCCAAGTCCAAATCGTTCATGTCTTCATGCATAATAACATATAGATTTAGGTTTTCAATGGCTAACAAATCCCAAGGGTGGGTAACTTCCATGGAGGAGGGAGGTGCTTAAAGATGCATATTTTGATCATTGTCAAGGTCTGTATGTTGTTTTTTGGTCACTATCTAGTTGTCTTCTTGTGGATTCTCTAGATTCTATGGTTGATTTGTAAGTATATCAAAGCTATTGCTAGTGGGGGTTGTTTCTGCTTTATTGACCATCGAATTCCTGTGATTCCGAGGTCGCTGAGAGGGCACTTTGGTGAAGCCATACTCATCTGTATTTGCATTTTCTTGGAGTCTTGGGCTTGCTTTCCTAGTGGGAAATCTCTATATAACTGCTTGTGTTCATGCCACTTTCGACACCTGACGGGGATGTGCTCATAGTGTATGGTTTGAATCCATTCTATATCCTCATGAACTAGACATATCATTCCGGCAATGCTCTTGCTATGTGCATGTAGACGTAGATTCTTGCGTAAGAGGTGTATCTCCTTGCTCTAGTTTGATCTGTGATTTTGAGAAACTCTCCCAGTGAATTACCAATTTCTTGAAGAGTTTATTCATCCATGTGGTCTTATGGCAGCGAACACAAGCGGAACCAAACTAGAGCCCATGAAAAGTTCTATATATCTATGTTAAATCTCTCCACCCAGTTACGAATAAACATTCCTATCAAGTTAAATAAATATGGGCCTTCATCCATGTCCTTGTCCTTATCTTCAATCTTAGAGAATATGGCAGTGAAGAAACCCTTGGATCCGAGATGGATATCAAAATGCGCTTTGGGTTTCCATTTTGATGCAATCCATCCCATTAGGGATACTTTAGTTGGACACAATCCAATAAATTTGCAAATCAGAGCATGATCCTTCATGAATTGGATCCTAGCATTTATCCATGCTGGACGAAGTTCAATACACATGCATTGAGTCGATTTTGCTATCCATGTACTAGTTTTTTTGTCGTCTTCCTTCATTTGTTTTTTTCAATGAGTCAATGAGCTCTTCTTCTATCTCCATATCCTTCAACGATGAATCGTCATCCACCATTTTGTTGGAGGACTTGGGGTTCGAATACGGATTCACATTCGTATCAGTGGGGAGGGGGATGAATGCCCCCTTCTTAGAGTGATCCATGGGCCTGCATAAGGTGAAGTCACTGAGCAAAGCTGGAGGGTCGAGGAACAATCAAAAGGGTGGGTAGGGTTTTTACAGGAGCGAGGGAGCTAATTATTGCCATTCCTTACAGAAAATTCATTGACAAGAAACCAAGCATATTAGTGGCCTCACTTCTAATTATACATTATTATATGATAGTTACTTTATGAAAATCGTCGATCAAATCAACCAATATGTATGTATGTTATAGTAGACTACGTAATCAAGTTTTACAAATTTTTATGTTTTAATATTTGTGTCAAAATAACAACTTACGACAATAATTAACAACTCACGGGATGCCTAAATTATTTAATTGATTAATATAAACAAAACATTTATGTAGCCAAAATTTGAAAATATCATTATAAAATTTTTAAATTACAAAATAAATAAATAAATTTTAGTGAATAAATTACAAAACGAAAATCTTAGTACCTCTTTTTAATATTTTGTTTTTAAATTTATATATTTTTAGAAAGTTTTATAAAGATAATGTGTTGTGATGTCGTGCCCGGCTCGATGTGCCCATCTCACTTTAGCTCGATGTGCCTTTGTTATTGATGTTCCTTTCTCCTTTGCCCCCTTCCAAAATAGAAGCGGGATGCTATGCAGTTCTCATTTATTAGTCCCTACCTTTTAGGTTGGGAAGGACTCTATGACTCGGCTGGTTCACGTTTCAATTAGTTTTGTATATTAGTTGTGATTAATATATAAAATTATTTTGCTCTTTAAAGTTTACATATATTTGTTTAATTATTTATTATTTTTAATAAAATATTATAAAATTAAATTTTTTTATTTTATTTTTTTAATAAGATTTTGTAAATTAATAAATTATTTATTGCTTTAAATAAAATTTTAATTTTTAATTATATTTTTAAAATTATATATGGTTAGATTTTAATGGTATAATTGGTTTTGTAATTGAAATTTGAAGTAAATGAATAATATTTAATTTAAAAACAAAAAAATGATCATAAACTAAATTAGGCGATTCAAGATTCATGACCAATGTGACAACATGCTAGCTGGCAGTGGTACAAAAAGATGCTCAGAAAGCGAAATGAGAATGACCATGAAAATGAGAGGAATAGTAATGAGGGAGGTTGCACTAATTCAAACTATTTAGTAGTGTGTCCATATGTACTAAGAAGGTTTTTGGTTATGAGAGTTATGGGTTCATTATGATTGTGTTTGTGAAAATGATTTAGTTTCCTCTACTTGGGTCAGTGTACATAGTATCGATTGACTAGTTGTGCATGTATCCTCATGGACGTTCCTGCCTATGATGCTTTCCTTGTCCCAAAGCTTCACCGACACACCCACCCAATTAATAAATAAGAATAGAACATAATAACCCACATACTACTTAATCTTGCTATTTAATCTTTGCTTAAATTGATCATGAAATTGTAAATTATGATTATACAAATGAATTCAAGGGGTCTTTAAAACTTCAATTGTATTTAGATTGTATAGATAGATTTAATATTTATAACTTCATGAAAAAAAATGGTTTGATTTTATTCATAATATATCATAGTTTAAATTATAAACACAATTTACTTATCTTGTTGTTTGTATTTAGATTATACATTCAATGGATTTTAGATGTGCAATATTTGATTTTCTTCATAAATTATCATTTACTTAACCTTATATTCAAATTATACAATATGCGATGCATCCAATATATCCAATTTCATATTAATGAATTTGAAATGTACAATTTCTCTAAACAAAAACAATTTTAATTTAATTTCCTCCATGTGTTGGCTTACTTTTGGATTACTAAAGAAATGTTGTGGTGCATTCTTATCCTCTTCCTTGAGTTTCTTTATAATGAAATCCAACTAGAAGACAATTTGAATGGCAAATAATCTAGAGAAAAAAAGAACAACTAGTTAATCCATTATATTCTACTTTTACACATCCAAAGATTATTAAAGAAAGATTCAATTATTGGAGTTGTTCAGTGTAGTGCCCCTTAGCACTACGATCGCTAAACCAAGATTCAGCCCACAATTTGATTGAAGAAGAACAATAATATAATTATATATCACATAGTCTTTTTCTTTTTTTACTAAATCCCTTTTCACATCCACTTCCAGAATAATTATATTCACGCTGGCTTAAGTATAATTGTCACACATTAAATTTGGTTTATTAAAACGACTTATAACATTCCATCAATTTCATACTAGAAATTAACACAAGGAACCATAGAGAATTAGGTTCTTAATGTTCATTCATGAGACTATTTAGAGTTCAATAACAACTCAATAGACTTTCCAAACCAAGCTCCCTAGTCTAATCCAAGTATTACTACAACTAATACTATCCAACAACTCTTGAATTTGCCCCTTAATTTCTTTATTTGTGAGGATTGAAGCCCTACATAAAGCTTTGCTACATAAAGCTTTGTTTGGCATAACAACTCTATCTTGTAAGTTGATCCCACATTCAATTGGATGGCTTGGATGTATATGATGAGGTTCTTACAACAACTCAAGACAACACTGTGAAAGCTTGTCTAGTTGCTTCTATTAATTTGACCTCTCCTATCAAACTAAAACTATGCCTGATGAGTTCCCATGGTCTTAATGACAATTAAAAGGTATCGATTTATTTTCCTTTTTGTGGTCACAAAACGAGCAAGGCAAACTATTATGAGGCATTGATCAATCTTTGAGCTTCAATGCCAAATGCTAGAGCTAAGGTGGCTGGGTCTTATTATGTCATCACCACACATGGTTGGTCAATTTTAGTAGTCACTATTGGTTCTTTCATAGTTAGTAGAATGCATCTTGACACCTTTTTTCCATGGAAAACTTTCTCGAGGATTTATCACATTTCAAGAATGGCACATAGGGTAAATGTCGTTGACATACAACGTGTATGCCTAAACCTCAAGGGATTGAGGTGGATTTGACTTTGTGACCTCTTTGGCTAATACGCCTTTAGCATGGCAAGTCAAACCACTTGAGCTAACCCTAGGGGCTTTTTGCATTTCACTAACACATGCATGGATAAGTGAAAATAACTCCACACACATTTAGCTCTGGAACTTTGTTGATCTCTAATTCATAGATGTAATTCACTAAGATGGAAAACTCCACATTGAATTTTCCTAAGACAAATAGTTGTTCTTGTTGAGCCAACCAATGAGTAGGGATCACAATGTATGCGTATAGATATATTATATTATATTAGCAATAAATTAACTCCAAATTCACATTAAGTTTATGTGAATGTATAATAAGGTGTGGACAACTTGAAGTTGAGCAAAATATCCAAGCGACTAACTATTCAAGTAGTCACAATATGATGATATGGCATAAACTCCACATTGAATTTTCCTAAGACAAATAGTTGTTCTTGTTGAGCCAACCAATGAGTAGGAATCACAATGTATGCGTATAGATATATTATATTATATTAGCAACGAATTAACTCCAAATTCACGTTAAGTTTATGTGAATGTATAATAAGGTGTGGACAACTTGAAGTTGAGCAAAATATCCAAGAGTCTAACTATTCAAGTAGTCACAATATGATGATATGGCATTTATATTCTAGTTACGGGATACTAAAGTTTTGTCTTCTAGTGTATTATATTGTCAATATTGAACAAAGTACATTCGTCTTGACTATTGGTATTCCGTGCACAAATTGTTGAGCTCTTCAACTACATCAATATTTCATGTTGTTTGGTTACATGTCTACAACAAGAATCAATGCACTATGTTATGCATATCACATGATTGAACTTTATGTTTATTTGACTAGGTCACAACACCATTAATATGTGATATAATATTAGTTTAATTTGTGATAGATATTAACCACTAGAATGTGCATTTAGCATTGATACATCTATGCTCATATGCATATCGAAAGCAACAAACAACTCCACATACCTAAACAAATTCTTAATAAACCTCTAATCAATTCCATCAATAAGTTATAAACCTAGTCCATCTTTCAACCTTTTCCTTATCACCACTAGACTAAACAAAAGCTTTTAAAAACCTACCTTAAAAGGGGTTCATTTAGGAAAGACGTTAAAGGTATTTATTAGGACCTTGTTTGCAATTTAGATTAGGAAGGGTAAAAGCTTTTAAGAACCTACCTTAAAAGGGGTTCATTTAGGAAAGGCTTTAAAGGTGTTGATTAGGACCTTGTTTGCAAGTTAGATTAGGACCTACCCTTCCAAAATGATCTTTATGAGCGGGGTTGATCGATGAAAGACCAGCCCTTGAACTTTTAACAATATGCTTGGCAAAACGAAATCCGCGGTTATGTATTGTGACACCTGGACCGTCAAGAGTGACAGACGTCGTCCTCTCAAATAAATCCAAATATAAAATATTTTCAAAACCATAGAGAATACCGAGTTTTCAGAACTCTCCCGAGATGAACCTGTGAATCCCTTCCGATTTCCTCTGATATGAGGGTTCGATCAATCATCGAAAGGCAGTCCAATGGCGTTGCAGGGTTTTGGACGAGTTGACAATTCTACGAGTGCAGGTTTTGAATTTTCCTCTCTCATTCTTTTGCCGTTTACCATTTAGTTTGTTCATGAATTTCCACTGGTTTATAGCTGGGAGGTCTCTAATGCTGGGCTGATTCTATTGAGTAAATTATGCTTGTTCCATGTTGTTTTCGTCTGTCGTTGTTCAAATTCGAGGCTTAGGGTTCCTCTAATGTATCTCTCTGAAAATCTGTTCAGTGTCAAGGTTCCTTTAATATTTTCACTACAATTGCCGCAAAAGCTAGGAGCTGGCTGTATTGCATATTATCTGAAAATTTCTTCTGCTTCATCCATTCATTCATGTTTTCCCATGCTTTTATGTCATGCTTTTATGTTAGGACAGTCGGCGAGGCTCTTAGAGCACCTCTTTGGCATGTAGAATATAATATTTACAGTATTATCAGCTGGAGATCAATTAGTCCGATGATGTAACAATAAAGTGGTTAAAGTGGAGTGGCTGTATGTGCCTTCTTGGTGGCAAGTCCCACCTTAAGATGCCTTCTTTCTAAGTCCCATAACACAAATTCATATTTAATCTATCTCAACCTTCATTTTAACCATGGATTCCCTGGATTTATTGAGCTGCGTTCCTAAGTCCCAAAGCACAGATCCATATTTACGCTGAATTTATTAAGATGCTTTCCTTAGAAGCTCCGGTGCAGCCGAGAGCACAGATCAATCTTCAGTTCATCTTGACCCTGGATTTTAACTAGGATTACTTGCTGTTCCTCAATTATTAAGTTGCAGTCCCTTTCTGGACCGGTTGTGTAGTCTTTAATCTGAAAGCCTTCAAATTGCTCTTCTCCTCCGTCAAGTCTTTACTCTTAACCGCCACAGCTGTGCTTGCCCTGACTCTTTGATGGGCAATGGAGTTGGTCGTGCCGATGGCAGAAAGACGAGATTTCTTGCCCAGCGAGAGTTGGTAAAAAGACAACTTAAAACGGAAGCGTATCTCAGGGACGCTATAGAAAAAAGGAAGCGTCTATTACGGACCTGTAGAATTTTTTTTCTTGTACTTGTGAATTGACATTTTTTTATTGTCAGGAAAAAGGTAGTTAATAGAAAAATAAAAACTTTAAATTTTTTTTTATAATGCCAGTCCAGCGTTCAAAATTGAACCCTCCTCAAAATCTGAAATTACCCATCAAATTTTTTTTTTATAATGCCAGTCCAGCGTTCAAAATTGAACCCTCCTTAAAATTTGAAATTACCCATCCATATAAATTTTGTCAAGATGTTGAAATTCCTATGCTTTAAAGTTCAACTCATCATTCAAAATATTGGAAATATGATAAATTAAAAGTTATAATCACTCACTCATGTCATGCACTCACTGCGTAGTTGTGCAAGATGGCCAGTAACAATTGATGACTACGAGGCACTAGCAGATGCGACTCTCACTCCCGAGTCACTTTGGGGCTGCAATCTAAAGTGTGACAATGTGTCAATGGCTACGGTTATAACAAAAAAGAACAACTACTAGTCTACTACTAGGCCCAAAACGAGGTCAAAACTCTGTGCCTACTACCTGTGTGAACCTCGTTACCAATGCCCACTCTTTTTTCCTTAAAATGAAATTCAAAAGGTCAGTTTGATAAGTCCTCCTCTACAAGACAATATTATGGACTCACGACAACTATAAACAACACTCAATGTCATGCAAATACAAATAATGGCATGTAGCTAGAATCACAAACTGTGCAGAGGTCGATTTATGCTTTGCTATAGAGAGGTGTCATTGGGCACACCGTTATGGACCGTTATGGAGACAATAGTTATTAATCAAATTAAAAAAAAATTGTTGGCTCAAGAATAGTCTTTAATTTGATGGGTGGCATGATCATGATGTAATCTTCCTCCGTCCTTACAAACATTTGTGGTTTCTCACAACATTTGTCCTTAGTGCCACCAAAATACATATAAAAGTTGCTTGTCTTTACATCCTCTTCTGTTTAAATCCTCATCTCATAGTCATAACTAAGGATTATAATGCATGCACATCCTCACCTTGTAATACGAATTGGATCAAGGCGCAAAGACAACCATAAAATACATATAAAAGTTGCATGTCTTTACATCCTCTTCTCTTTAGATCCTCATCTCATAGTCATAACTAAGGATTATTATGCATGCACATCCTCACCTTATAATACGAATTGGATCAAGGCGCAAAGACAACCATAAAATATTAAATGTGCCAAGACGCAAAGAGTAAGAGACAACTATAAGTAAGTCTTATATTAAATTTACCATATAAGTTTTTAATTAACACTATCAACTGAGATTTGACACGTTGGATTGTTGTGATCTTCTTATCACTTCTTACCAATGTGATTGCAAGGCATTCTTTGAAGGTGAAGTCCATAATTTTAGGTATTCTTCCTCATTATCATGCCTTTTGGTAAGACAATAAAGAGGGTAGTGGCATGCATCAATATGGAAAACGGTTTCGACATAGAGGTTATACACATTAATTGTTTTTATTAAATAACTTAAATTCCTACCCGTGACTGTTGATTCACTGAATCGTGGACTGGTACAAAACACAACAAATTTTAGAGCCCTGAGCCCTTAATTGCTCACACCTAGAACTTTCTCAAATCTAGCCATTAATAAGCTTATTTTGGTATTTTGGTTCAATTTAAAAGGCGGATTGTTGAGACTAAGACATGTAGTGAGTTGCAAGGATTCAAATGACTTAGGCTTGATTCCCTTGCCCCTCCATCCCATACATGTATGCTTTCATGACAAGTGTTGAAAAAAAATAATTTGATGCCCTGGCTCTGGTTATGCTAGCTTTGCTAACTTGCTTGGTATGTAGGATTTTTTTTAAATGTTTTATGAGTTGTGCATTATTTTTTCCTAGGTGCCCAATCCTCATCATTCTTACATCTCTCAAGCTTGTATTGCACGTGGATGCCCCAATATGGTTATGGCATTGTCTAAGGAGTTTTTTTGTATAATGAAGTGTGCTCCAATTGGAAAAAATACTATAGAATAGTTTTTATGTTACTGAACCGTAAAATTAATGATACACACATGGCAACTTAATCTGTTCAAAATAAGTTTTATTGAAAATATATAATTTTTTCATGTAGATATTAAGGAATGCACAATTGTTTAAAATTGTAAAAATTTGAAAGAACAATATTTGTTTTTTGCATTTTTTTGGTGAAAAGGTTTAGTTAATTTATACTTGTAAATTAAAGTACAATTATTTATATTGCCCTTCATCTTTGAAGGGATGAAGGGCTCAAAGAATAAATACCCTTCCAATTGAAATTAAGACCCACCCTTCAAATTTGATCACTGAATGCCACACAGATTTTAAAAGAAACAAAATGCTTCAATCTTTTAATAATGTCACATAATTTTGGAAATTGTGTAGATTAATTTACTCCAGTACAGGTGTCTGGCCGTAAATTATTACATGTACACAATGACGGAATTTCATTACATCCCTGTCTTCTGGCCATAAATTATTACCTGTACGCGGTGTTGGAATTTCATTTCATCTCTTCCTTTAGACTAATTTTTTTTGACGTTTTGAACTTTTGTCTTCCCATCACATAAAGTTTTGTTCGTTGAAAAAATTGCCCTTTCAACAATAAAGTTAGGCATATAAAGTTTCGTTCGTTGACAAAATTGCCCTTTAACAATAAAGTTAGGCATATAAAGTCGTGGACTTTCTTTTGTACTTGTATTCAGGGTTGAAATTTCATTTCATCTCTTACCCTTCAAACTAAATTTTTTTGACATTTTGAGCTTTTATCTCCCCAGTCACATAACTCTTTCATTAAAAGAGTTACCCTTCAACCATGAGGGTAGAATTCTTTCATTAATACATTTTTATTAAAGAATTTAACCAATGAAGAAATTAGTTTTTATTATATACTGAACAAAAATCTAACAAAACTACTTACCAAAAATAACACAAACTAATAATTCAATAATTGACACCCACCAACATTATGCAATATACAATTTTTTATGAAAGAATTTAGGCAATGAAGAAATTAGTTTTTATTATATACTTAAAAAAAAATCTAACAAAATTACTTACCAAAAATAACACAAACCAATAATTGACACCCACCACCATCCATATTACCTGCAATTAAAATGTGGGTTTGGGAACGGGTTTCAAAGTTCAATCTCTCGAAAAACTAACAAAAAAAATTAATGACGCCTTGTAGAAATCGCTATATGTCAAAAATACGTTTTGGAAAATTGGTTGCCAGTTTAGACTCAAAAATATGTTTTGGAAAATTGTTTGCCAATTTAGTTTGACGTTTTCCCAAAATATTTAGAAGTATTTGATGGGAAAAATGCCCCGTGATGGGCAAAACGTCCTCAAATTCCAACATTGAAGTTGCATTATTTATTGTGTAAAGTTAGGCATATAAAGTTGTAGCCTCTCTTTTGTATTTGCATTACTCTTTTGTACTTGCATTATTCATTGTGTATGTGAAGTCATTTTGCTTGCCATTGTATTAAAAGAATTGGCTATTGACTTTGGCACTTAACCATCCCAATCACACTTTATTTTTGGGATATTTATACCATGATATATTGGATTTGAATTGAAGTCAAATTATCTTTGGAAATTGTGTACATTCATTTACTCCAGTACATGTGTTTGGCCGTAAATTATTACCTATGCGCAGTGTTGGAATTTCATTTCAGCTCTGCCTTCAAACTAAAATTTTTGACGTTTTGAAAAAATTGCCCTTTAAACAATAAAGTTAAAATTATCTTTCCATTAATAAAATAAAACAAGATGAAAGGCCTATAAAGTTGTTAAAATTAAACTTATCTTTTAGTTAATAAAATAAACAAAATAAAATAAGATGAAAGGCCTATAAAGTTGTTAAAGTTAAAATTATCTTTCCGTTAATAGAATAAAACAAAATAAAATAAGACAAAAGGCCTATAAAGTTGTTAAAATTAAACTTATCTTTCCGTTAATAAAATAAACAAAATAAAATAAGATGAAAGGCCTATAAAGTTGTTAAAGTTAAAATTATAAGTTCCGCTAATAGAATAAAACAAAATAAAATAAGACAAAAGGCATATAAAGCTGTAGACTTTCTTTTTAATTGTGTATGTCATTTGCCATGGTAATTGCTTTGGCTATAGACTTTGGCACTTAACTTATCCCAATCACACTTTATTTATTTTTATTTTTGGATATAAAGAATCATCATGAAACCCTACACAAATTTATAAAATAAATTTAATAATTACATAAATTTATTAACATTGAATTATTCTCCTATAATATGGTTTAGCGGAGCGTAATAGGTGTACGTCATTAAAATGAGTAAAAGCATAGAAATTTGAAAGATGTCACTTGGATTATTGCATTTTCTATGATTGTTCGCTTAGACTTTGTGAAGTTGTGAAGTTCATCTAAGCGAGGAGATGTAGTTTGAGAGGTATCGTCATGTCAATCATAGAAATTCTTCCCCTTTCCTTATGATCAAGTTGTGGTTGAAATGGGATGTTCCGATGGGACCATGTTGCTAACCTCGTGGTATTGCTGGGTGTTTAACATGGAAATAAACATTGGGCAAAATCCTAAGCCCAAATAGAGTAAAAAGTGGCATTGTTGGTTTAGCATGGACAACTGATGCTGCTCTATAATGTTTAAGGATAAACATAACCCATCACCATCATCCATGGTCATTAAAGCATGCATGCTTGTTAAGCCTAATTAATTATTTGCTAATCAAAGAGCAACAAGTATTATTATTACCACTAGCAAGCTTGTATAATTGTCAATTATAGGAACACAAGCAAAAGTGAGATGAACGATAAACATAACAAAGACACCCACTACAAGACTGCGTGGCCTAAGCGACCACTATTTTGCTCGCTACAATTATAAATGTGAGCGTTTTCAAGTTGCTGTGTTCATGGGCGAGGCAATACAATGATGAACTGACCGCAAGTCACTAGATAGATTGTTTATCACAGAGAGAGAAAGACAATTAGATAAAGAAAGGAAGCCCAACTCTACCCACATTGATCTGTTTGTTATAAGGGAACCGTGGATGGAAGCCTTTTGCATCACGAGTTTGCAGTATTTTAATCGAATGCTTTAAGGAGGTGTGATAATCTCTCAGAGCCGTTTAGCATTTCATAATGGTGCTAGGTCATAGTACTATACTAGATATCATAAAGAGCATGTATTTCATTGATGATGAGGTAAAGGGCCATGTGATGAAATGGTAGGTTGCCATTCAAATTGGCCACTTACTTTCACTAGTTACGTCTTTTTTGTTGGCTAGGTCACACACCAAGCTAGGTAGGTGTTATATTACTATTAAATTTATATATAAACAAGAAACATCTTACCACAATTAGTAACCAACAAATCTACCTAGACTAGAGACAATTGGAAAGCACACTCGGTTGATGAAGAACCACGCTAGTATAAGTTATTACACAACCAACTATTTCAACTGTGATTACACAGTTGAATGTAGCCATTCGATAAAAATCCAAGCTTACACATATCTTGATGGGCCAATCATGGGTTTTTGGACTTGTGGCATTGTTGAGGCCGCTCTTTTGTGGCTTTCAGCTACATTTTTATTGGCCTACTTGTCTCTAACATGCTGCCTACTATATGGTGAACATAGATTTCCTTCTATGTTTCTTTCTATGTAATCTCTTGTCATATTTACATATACTATTACTAGCAATTGCACCAATGGAACGCCGAAAGGAAAAATAAAATAAACGGCAAGTTGAAGTGAATTCAATGACACAAATGAAACAAACTTGAAGGTGAATTCGATGACAACAACAACAAAAAATAAAACCATGCATAATAGAAAAACACAATATGTAATCAAGAAAAAAATAGAAGGAAAAAAACTTGAAGGTCCAAATCATAAACTATTAAATATGATTCGAAAAAAATCATACGCCGCTTATAAAGCTTGATGTGTTGGGGTTGGCGAAGAGACACCTTGTTGAGTTTTACCTATATATTAACTTATTAAGGCATAGTAAATTATGTCATATCACCACCCATACTTGTCATGCTGTACATCAATTCTCCAAATTCCGACTCTCTTTTTGACTCCAACATTTTATTACAACTGCTAATACAGAGGAAAAATAAAAATTGATAATTGTTCCACATGAATCCATGCAGAGGGATGCGTGTATCTATTTGCCATGTTAATGGGTTGCTCCAGTTTTAATTGTTGGAGAAACTGTGTTGGCAACAACAGTTATGAACATCGTGCACAATTAAACTATCAAATTGAAACTAAACATATAACAATTCAAACCAGTAATAAATCCTCTGTCAATTATTTGCAAGATAATTTATTTTTGTTTTAAGATCATTAAAGGGATTGTATAAATTACATCCGTGGACCAGAAATTAACGACCAAAATTAAAAATTACAAGGATTAAGTTTCCCATAAATCGTTTGATTTTATGAGATTGCATTGAGGATTAAGGCCAGTTAGTAATTGTTGTTATATGTATGGAATCTGCACTTAAGAGTCTTAAGGGAAAATGTTTGTAGTTTAGAAGAGATGCAATCACGAGAGTGCAGGGAATATATATACAAAAAATACTGCTTTAGGCAATCCCAATTCAGGCATAAAGAAGATAGAGTGAACTTACAATTTGGGCACATGGAGAATAATGCTCCCTCTTGAACCTCCTCCACCCTTAAATCCTCCATCTCCTCCGTTAGCATTAATAGATCCATTTCCACCCTTCAATCCTCCATCTCCTCCGTTAGCACTAATAGATCCATTGACATTCGAAATGTTCTTTACAATGATCTTGAGACGCCTCCCTCCCCCACCATCGAATTCACCTTCCCTACTTGTTGTCCCACCCCTTCTTCGATAAATCTAGGGTTTAGTAAGAGTAGACCAATCATAAGCATCTCCGCCCCAGGTATCTTCCGGATCCTTGCCATCACCCTTAATGCAGCAAGCACGCACCTTTGCCTCTGACCTCCACCTGCACCATCAACACCAAGTAGCGTTCCACTTGTTTGGGGGGGGGGGGGGGTTCTCCACCCAATGCAGTTGTATTCAAGAGAAATTATTCAGTAAAAATGAATTTCTTGCATGTATGATCAATGTCCCTCCTAAAAGAGATGCATACTCGGCCAATAATAAGTCCCCTGATATATTAATATTGATCAGACAATCCACAAATGGGCAGCCTACAAAAACATGTGATAGAATCTCTAAATTTCCTTCTCTAGCAATCAACACATCATTGTCAAACTGAAAGCTAGTATTAAGCTCACAAGTGGTATTCAATTACCCAATTCCTCTCAATTTTTCTTCACATAAAAGTAATTTCTTTATGTCTTGAAAACCACATTTCCAATCTTACACATTAGAGGAATTTTGGGGTCTAAAATGGGCCTCCTAAAGAAAATAATAAAATAATAGTTAAAATAATAAAATAATATTGATTAATTTTGAAGGAAGAAAGAAAAAAACTACTTTTTGTGTTCGTATTTTTGACATATCTCCCTGTATTTTTACTCAAATTTTGATCGGGAGAGCTCGTTGGATGCGGAATTTGATTCCGCATCCAACGAGTACCCACACTGCATACTTTTGACGGACCCCGTTACCCCAAAAATAAGAAATACCTGAAAAAACATGATGATGATGTCATCATCACGTTTTTCAGGTATTTCTTGTTTTTGGGGTAGAGGGGTCCGTCAAAAGTATGCAGTGTGGGTACTCGTTGGATGCGGAATCAAATTTCGCATCCAACGAGCTCTCCCGATCGAAATTTGAGTAAAAATACAATGAGATATGTCGAAAATACGAACAAAAAAAGTAGTTTTTTTTAATGACAAAAATGTCAATTCAACCATTATGGTTGACTTATTTTATTGAAATTCTATTGGTTCTTAAATTCCAACTCACAAAAACTTATTTTGGCACATTTTATTATAAGGCCCATTTTAGACCCCAAATTTCCTCTAATGCATACTTTCAATTTGACCATTAAATTCCTCTCAATTCTTCTTCACATAAAAGTAATTTCCTTATGTATTGAAAACCACAAGATAAATTTCCAATGTCACACATACTTCCAATTTGACCATCACCAAGAATTCCAGAAAAATCGTTCAAGATGACAGATTTTTTCAATACCACATACTCTTGTCTAAAGACCTTGATAAGTGGACTACCAGAAGTAAGGCCAAGAAAAAAAATGATAATGAACTCCAGACAAAATTCCCCATGTAAAATGGCCATACCGCCAGTCCAAACACATAAATAACTATGAGTATTAAAGGGGCAATATCTACACTTTGATGGTGATTTGAAATTTTTCATGAATTTACTTCATGCACTGAAGAAGACCTCATGGAATATTCTCATTTTACAACAAGCCAACCTACGCTGACAAATGTAGAGCTTGCCTTTCCCAGTTCATGTACCTTTTTTCCAAGTTCAGAGGAGCAGGCATGAACAAAGCATATTCTCTCGCAGCTTTGTTTCACACATGTTCAATGCCCCTCAGCATAGGCAAAATCAAAGTAATTGAAATGCTATTTATTATCACAATTTGGCATGGGATGGCAAAAACTAATCTCATAAAAAATAAGACTCCAATGTGTTGTTTGTTGAATTTTAGCATTAGCATAAATACTTAAAAAATTTGCAGATCAACTTAGATAACAAATGATAAGTGCAGTAAAAATCACATCAACACAATGGACACATGAACACAAGGTTTTTCACTGGGGAAACCTTTAAAGGACAAAACCTCCAAAAAGCATTAGTAGCTGATCTCGTAAATGAGATGACTTAGAAATTCTTCAAAAAGTTCCTCAAACCCCAATCTGGGTTTAACCACAATTTACAGATGATCAAATAAAATTTTCTTAGCAAAAACAAAATAAGGACTTCAAACCAAATTTCCAGATCTGCCCGGAAATCATCAAAATTGCTAACAGTCTGCCCGAATTTTAATCAGTTCTGTTCGAAAAATTACAGGCTGCCTGGAATATATCATATCTGCTCGATTTGTTGTACGGCTGCCCAAAACTTCTCACTTACCCAGCTGTTGTACGGTTGCTTGATTTTCTGCTCTTTGGTCTGCTCAACTGCCCTGTGGTAGCTTTGCTGCTGCCCGATTGCCCTGTGGCAGCTCTGCTGCTGCCAGGCAGACTGTCTGTGACCTCACGGGTTGGCCCGTGGGCTGCCTTGAGGGGCTGTGCAGCCTTGGGCTGCTACACCACCCTCACGGGTATGCCTTTAGGCTACCCAGAGGTGCTGTAAGGCTGCCCTGTGGGTTTGCCCTAGGGCTACTCGAGGGTTGGCCATGAGCTTGTCACGTCCCCATGCCTCTGACCGGCGAAGAGGACGCGACCCGTGGCTTAAACCACCCAGGCTAAGAGCCCCATGAACATGTGTAGGAATAAAATTTGCAAAAAAAAACAGAATGCTTAAACATACACACATGAACATTCATCATGGACAGATGCAATCATCTATCAGTCACAGCGGAAACATCATACATTTAAGCAAGCATTCATTCAACATGTTCATATCATTCATTAACAAAATTTAAGGTTGCAAAAGTAAAAATGGACAAGAGCACTTATCTTTTGATGAACTCGTTCCGCAACCAGCTACGTCGCTGCAACGTTCCACCCAACCATATGCCAGCGTGCTCCTTAATCTCTCAGCAGCGCTGCCACCCCCGAGCTGGGCATGATTCCCTAAGGAATAAGGGAACAAGCAGGCTTACACGTAACCAAAGGTATACAAGACACAGCCAAGCCAACACAGTTGGGTTTATCAGGCCATCAAGGAGTTGGGAAAGGCTAAATGCTAAGCTGGTGAGCTCATTACAGAGCCAAGAGCACCTACACCAGAACTAGCCTGACCTCTAAGACACCCAAACACGCCCAACACAAGGAATCAGTCCCTTCTCTGCTACACAGTCCCTCAGGCTCTGCATTCCCTTCCAGTGCTATTCAGGGGTGATGGAGAAGAAGGCCAGCCCTCTAGCTCTGTCTATGTGGTTTCCAGCCACCAGGTTTATCAAGCAAAACTAAGCCCCCATCCCTGCTCCCAATACAGTCCGAAGACCAACCATTGCACTCAAGCAATCAATTTAGCTATCACAGCTTAAACCAGGGAAAACAACTTCAACCATCTACAGCAGTCCCCAAACGTAACAGCAAACACAGCTCATGGCCTGGGGAAATTAACAGCCCCCGAAATGCATCAGTGGACGTGGCTCACAACGTGGGGAAAACTCAACTCGTCCTTGGGCAATGAAGTCACCGGGAAAACATACATAGACCATGCTGGGAAAGAGATTATAGTTCCCCAGCCTGGGTGTGAATGAAAACGACAACGCAGGACCCACGAATCAGTCCGTGAGGGAAGAATACAGCCAAACCCTCCGTAGATCCACAGAGGAAAAATACGTGGATAAAAACCAGGAAAATCATGTGCGTGGAAAACAATCCGACCCTGTGAGGAATGAACAGACAATAGAGGTCCTGCGTGAGGAAAAACAACTCCGTTTTTGTCTGTGGATGAACAAACAACAGGAAGGACGCGAAAATTGGAAGTGCGTGAAGGTGAACAGCTATAGGGAGGACACGAAATTGCAGTGCTTGGGTGTTTTGCAACTCGTGGAGAGGAAGAAGTGTCTGCGTGAGGAGATGAGCAGCCAAAATCGTGGGTAGAGTGTGCGTGTGGGTGAGGACTGACAGTCCTGCCACCCCACTCCCAAAACCATTAACTGCATCAACCACCAGCAGCCATTATTAATGAAAGTGGTTGGAATAAACAAGGGAAGAAGTCACATGGGTATTTTCCCTCAATGGCCCAAGGTTTGACAAATTTCCCCACATCCTCATCCTTGGGAAAATCATGCCCCCATCTCATTTTAGTTGCCGCGATCGTAGCTGGTCGGGTTCGTTTTTAATTATAGATGCATATTTACACGATGACCATCATAATATATGCCGCATGCCCCGATATACCATCGGTGACAATTCAAATCCAAAACATAACATAACCGATCAATGGTGGGGCCTTGGCCTTTAGCTCCACACCCTGATAATTTACAATTTATACATCATATACATCTAATGTAACAGGGTCAAAACCGAGACATTACAGAGCCAAACCCTCACAAGTAAGCCTGTAACAGGCTGCCCATGCCAAGAGGGCAGTGCCCTCAAAGTGGCCTGCCCAATCTGAAAATTGACAGCTCGGGAAGAGGAGAAGAGGCTGCCCAACTGCTCGAAAATCTCTGTGGTTGCTCGGATCTTGTTGATGGCTATTCTGGGTCTGAAGGTGGATGTCTTGATTGCAGCCCTAGATCTAATGATGAACTTGCTGATGGAACCCTAGCTGAGGGTTAGCTGAGAAAGATGGATGCCCTAGCTGAGGCAAAAGCATAAAAACAATCTTCAATGGAATCTTTAGTAAGAGCCGCTTCAACTGTGAGAGCAAAGTAGTGTGTGTGATAATGATAAGACTTGATCTTCTTTTATAGCCTTTAGTCACTTGTAAGTGGACCAAAATTAGGAAAGATAAAATAATAATATTTTATTCTTTTCCTAATTTCACTTTTACCTTTTTACCAAAAAAGGTCCTTTTAGTAACTTTGACTTTTACCCAAAAAGCCCTTATGTAATTTGACTTTCACCTGTGGTCCAAAAGTCTTTATGCATTTTTGACTTTTGACTTTAGCCTTTTTCCAAGTGCCCTTGTGGTCATTACCTGTGGTCTTTTTTATTCCAAAAGTACATCATCATAAACCAAGAGAGTTACTAATGCTTTTATCTCACACTTTGTGTGACACCTAGATCAGGTACTAGGGTAACTTAACCAAGGGTAGCTAATCCTTGGAGAAGTACACAAAGCCCATAGATCAAGGGTCAGACTGTCACACATGCCTAGACCCAGTCTAGGGCTTACAATGCCTTCTTGATAACAGACCATGTGGTCTTTTTGATTCCAAAAGTACATCATCATAAACCAAGAGAGTTACTAATGCTTTTATCTCACACTCTGTGTGACACCTAGATCAGGTACTAGGGTAACTTAACCAAGGGTAGCTAATCCTTGGAGAAGTACACAAAGCCCATAGATCAAGGGTCAGATTGTCACACATGCCTAGACCCAATCTAGGGCTTACATTGCCTTCTTGATAACAGACCAGGTGCCTCAGCCATGGGCTACATAATTTGACCCTAGGTCAAATACTTGGTAACAGACCAAGCGCCTCCATTCTCCCAGAGAATGGCTACTCAAAACTAAGCTGAGTCTACCAGTACTAGACTGGTCCACATCGTGGTCCCAGACCAGATGTATACCATTCAACAGAATGGTCACTCAACACTGGGTTGAGTCTACCTAGGGCAGAGCTAGGTCTATATCATGGTCCTAGACCAGATATCTACCATTCAACAGAATGGTCACTCAACACTGGGTTGAGTCTACACCGTGGTCTCGGACTAGGTGTCCCCATTCTTCGAAGAGAATGGCTCTCGATGCTGCTTAGAAAAATCAACACTCTCTCCCAGCGAGATAGGCATTCTTTGCCATACCAAGCTTGTCACGAAAGTACACGAACTTTGATGCTGACAGAGGCTTGGTCAAGATATCTGCAATCCGTTCATCCGAACGAATGTACTGCAACTTCAGAGCACCTCTCTGCACTAGGTCTCTGATGAAATGATACCTCATTTCGATCTATCATGAAACATTGGGTTCTCCGAAAGCTTTATGCAACTCTAATTATCGCAACGGATGATTGTTGAGTCAAGCTTTCCCTCAAACAGATCAGATAACAATTTTCTGAGCCAAACTACTTCCTTGTAGGCATTACTTGCAGCAATATACTCTGCCTTAGCTGTACTCTGAGCTATGGAACCTTGCTTCCTGCTGGACCAAGAGATCATTGCTGATCCCATACTGAAGCAATAACTAGAGGTACATTTTCGGTCAACTGCACTGCCAGCCCAATCTGAATCAGAATATCCAGATAACAATACTCCACTGCTGGAAGTATAACTGAGCCCATAAGTGATAGTACATCGTACATATCTGAGTACATGTTTGGCATCTACCAAGTGTATGTGCTTCGGATTTGACATGAACTGACTCAGTGCATTCACTGTGTAATAGATGTCTGTATGCACGAGATACATCAGGGAACGAATGAGCTGTCTGTATAGAGTAGAGTCCACATTCTGTGAACTAGAGGCTGACGCTGAGTCTTGCAATTTTTTCAAGTTGGTAGTCATTGGTACGCTCATCGACTTGCAGTCTTGCATCCCAAATCTTTGCAAGATATCCACTGCATACTTTCCTTGTGTCAGGAAGATCTCACCTGGCTTTTTCCAGACTTCTAAGCCAAGGAAGTAATGCATCAATTCGAGATCTTTCATCTCGAGTTCAGAGGTAAGCTCCCTCTTACACTGGTCTATCAACTGCTCATCACCTGTAAGAAACAAGTCATCTTCATATAGAACAAGTATCATGACATGATTATGAACAACCTTAAAGTACAAGTTAGAATCAACTGTACTTTTGGAAAACCCCAAGCTATGGAGAAATCCATCCATCCTGGCATACCAGACTCTCGGAGCTTGTTTCAGTCCATACAAGGCTTTCTTCAGTTTACATACATGGGTCTTCTTCCCATGAATCACAAAGCCTTTAGGTTGTTCATTATAAACTTCTTCCTCAATCTTACCATTGAGAAAGGCTGTCTTTACATCCATCTGATGTAACTTCCATCCGAATACTGCAGCAAGTCAAATGATGGTTATGATGGTAGTATACCTAGCAACAGGAGCAAATGTCTTGTCATAGTCAATGCCTTCTTTCTTAGTGAAGCCACGAGCTACGAATCTGGATTTATACTTCTCCACACTGCCATCAGCAGCATGTTTGATTTTATAAATCCGTTTGGAAGTCACAACTGACTTCCCTGTTGGTCTAGGAACAATTTCCCAAACATCATTCTTCATGATTGACTTGTACTCTTCAATCATGGCATCAACCCATATCTATTTACTTGCTGCTTCTTCGTATGATGAAGGTTTTGAACTGATAAGCTGAATCATAAGACCGGAGTACTTCTGTGGTCTTTTGCTTTCTCTGAAAGTCCCGGGAGGAGCTTTATGCTTCTCGCCTTCTTGTACCATCTCTCGGTACCAAGCATGTCTCCTTTTGGAAGGAGGAACTTCAAGTAGTTCTTCTAGTGGACTTTCAATGTTCTTAGGAACATCTGGAATTTGATCATCAAATTCCTCTTCCTCCCTTTGAATTTCTGAATCTGGAAATTCAAGTGGAGCAACTGCATGTTCCGGTGAAAGCTCTAGTGTTTTACGAAACACAGCTTCCTCATGGAAGATTGCATCTCTGCTGACCTCAATGTGCCTTTGTCCAGGTATATATACTCGATAAGCCTTTGAGCAATCACCGTACCCAACAAATATATACCTTTCTTACCAAGGGATCTAGCTTGGCCCTCTTCTCTTTTGGCACATGGACATACACAGGAGTACCAAATATCCTCATGTGATCAACTGCAGGTTTCTTCTTGGTGAAGACTTCTTTTGGAGTCTTCTCCCCCAAGGTAGCACATGGGCTTCTGTTCTGAATGTACACAGCAGTTCCTGTAGCTTCAACCCACAAAGACAAAGGAATATCTAGATCAGTGAACATGGCTTTAGCAGCCTCACAAATCGTTCTATTCTTCCTTTCTGCAACCCCATTTTGCTGAGGGTTGTAAGGCACTGTCAGTTCTTTCTTGATTCCTGCTTCTTGACAAAAATCACCGAACTCATTAGATTCATACTCACCTCCGTTATCTGATCTCAAGATACGGATGTGTCTGCCAGTCTGATTTTCAATCAGTGTCTTGAACTCTTTGAACCTATCAAAGCTTTCACTCTTGGCCTTGAGGAAGTAAATCCATGACTTCCGAGAGTAATCATCAATAAACAAGACATAATATAAACACCCACTTAAGGAGGGTGAAGACAGGCCCACGAATATCAGAATGAATCAAATCCAAAATGCCTTTACATCTACTTTTGCTTCTGGGAAATGATTTCTTAGTGTTCTTACCTAGAGCACATCCTTTGCAGATTCCTTCATGTTTTGGAGAAACTTTTGGCATGCATGTGACCATCTTCTGCAATCCTGGGAGAGCTGTGTAGTGAAGGTGTCCAAACCTTCTATGCCAAAGTTCACAAGGATCAACTGTGTGATGTATCGAAGCATGAGAGGAATCTTTGGAAGCCTTGTAGAGGCCTCCCTCTCAAACCCCAATCTGTATTGCTGAGTTTAGATCTGTGTCTTTTGCCCATAAAAATACATTCTTATCCATGAAGAGGACTCTGTAACCCTTGTCTTCTAAACCAACAACAAATAAAAGATTATTCTTTAAACCAGGAACATAAAGAATATCATCAATATGAAGAACCGTACCTGAAACAAGTTGAAGTGAGGTTGAGCCAACTCCTTCAATCTTGTAAGTGGAGTCATCTCCAAGTTCTACCTGAGTGGTGAACTTCTTCTTTCTGTAACTGGTGAGAGCTCCATGGTTACCTGTTATGTGCCTGGAGGCACCACTGTCCACTAACCAAGAAGTGGAACAATCTGAGAAAGAACCAGTTAGAGCAGAAATCAAGTAGTACTCTCTTTTAGGTTCATCAGTTTTAATAGCCTTGGTTTTCTTCTTCTTTGGTTCTTCATCTTCTTCTTCCTCTGCTTCTGCAGCAGATGCTTGAAACCTTCTCTTGGGTTTCTTCTTGTTCTACCTGTAGTCTCTAGCAAAATGTCCAAACTTGTGGCAACAATAACTTTCCACTTTTGACATGTCATAAAACTTACCCTGAGGTTTCTTTCCCTTCTTTTGCTAAGGGAAAGACTTCTTGAACTTCTTTGTCTTTGCTGCAAGTGCAAGGTTGTCTTCCTTGACTACCTTGCCAGAGGGTCTTCCTTCTTCTTCTGTGCAATCATGCCAAAGCCTTTCAAAGGTTGGCTGATTCTCTCTCGTCCACAGACAGATGCCATGAAAGTTTCCCAAGAGCTTGGGAGACCATCAACCACTGTTTGCACAAGGTCATCATCATCAACAGTAATACCAATAGCAATGAGTTGATCTCTTACCTGTGCAATCTTCCTGAAGAAGGAACCAACGCTTTCAACTTTGTTCAGCTTCAAAGTTCGTAGTCTCTTCTTCAAGACTCTCTTCTGACTGGGAGCCTTCTTTTCATATAGGCTTACCAAAGTATCAAAGCATTCTTTAGCAGTCTTCAAAGATGTGATGTTGGGCATCACTGACTCTCTGACAGAATCATAGATGATTATTATAGCCTTACCTTGCTTGCTCTTGTAAGCAAGCCTACCAACATTTGTTGTTGGCTCTTTTGTGACATTAAGAACAATGTCACCCAAGTCATTTTCATCTAGAATGGCTGTTAACTTGGCCTTTCAGGAGTTGAAGTTGGCTGAACCATAGAGCTTTTCTTCTGGTTTAAAACCATTGGTGGCCATCTATGCCACTTAGTCAAATGTTAGATCTGCAAATCTTATTCCAAGATCTAGGAAAACAGCAGCAGTGTCCCTTTACTGTGTTAACTTAGATACCAAATGATAAGTGCAGTAAAAATCACATCAACACAATGGACACATGAACACAAGATTTTTCACTGAGGAAACCGTCAAAGGACAAAACCCCCAAAAAGCATTAGTAGCTCATCTCGTAAATGAGATGACTTAGAAATTCTTCAAAAAGTTCCTCAAACCTCAGTTTGGGTTTAACCACAGTTTACAGATGATCAAATAATTTTTTCTCAGCAAAAACAAAATAAGGACTTCAAACCAAATTTTCAGATCTCCCCGAAAATCATCAAAACTGCTAAAAACAGTCTACTTGAAAAATAACAGGTTGCTCAGAATATATTAGATCTACCTGATCTACTGTATGGCTGCCCGAAACTTCTCCTCACCCGCCCGGCTGTTGTACGGCTACCCGATTTTCTGCCTTGTGGTCTGCTCGATTTTCCTGTGGCAGCTTTGCTGCTGCACGATTGCCTTGTGGCAACTTTGTTGCTGCTTGACAGCCTGTTCGTGACCTCACGGGTTGACTTGTGCGTTGCCCTGAGGGACTGTGTAGACTCGGTCTGCTACATCACCCTCATAGGTATGCCTTTAGGCTGCCCGGAGGTGCTGTAGGCCCACGACAGCCCTGTGGGTCTGCCCTAGGGCTACCTGAGGGTTGGCCGTGAGCCAAACCCTCATGGGTAAGCCTGTAACAGGCTGCCCGTGGGTGCCAAGAGGGCAGTGCCCTCAAAGTGGCCTGCCCAATCTGGAAATTGACAGCCCGGGAAGAGGAGAAGAGGTTGTCCAGCTGCTCGAAAATATTTGTGGCTGCCCGCATCTTGTTGATGGCTATTCTAGATTTGAAGGTGGTTGTCTTGATTGCAGCCCTAGATCTAAAGATGAACTTCTTGATGGAACCCTAGCTGAGAGTTAGCTGAGAAAGATGGATGCCCTAGTTGAGGCAAAAGCATAAAAACAATCTCCAATGGAATCTTTAGTAAGAGCAGCTTCACTTGTGAGAGAAAAGTAGTGTGTGTGATAATGAGAAGACTTGATCTTCTTTTATAGCTTTTAGTCACCTGTAAGTGGACCAAAATTAGGAAAGATAGAACAATAATATTTTATTCTTTTCCTAATTTCACTTTTACCTTTTTACCAAAAAAAGTTCCTTTTAGTAACTTTGACTTTTACTCAAAAAGTCCTTATGTAATTTGACTTTCACATGTGGTCCAAAAGTCCTTATGTATTTTTGACTTTTGACTTTAACCTTTTTCCAAGTGCCCCTGTAGTCATTACCTACATTACCTGTGGTCTTTTTGATTCCAAAAGTACATCATCATAAACCAATAGAGTTACTAATGCTTTTATCTCACACTCTGTGTGACACCTAGATTAGGTACTAGGGTAACTTAACCAAGGGTAGCTAATCCTTGGAGAAGTACACAAAGCCCATAGATCAAGGGTCAGAGTGTCACATTCCTAGAACCATTCTAGGGCTTACAGTGCCTTGCTGGTAACAGACGAGGTGTCTCAGCCATGGGCTGCATAATTTGACCCTAGGTCAAATACTTGGTAACAGATCAAGCGTGTCAATTCTCCCAGGGAATGGCTACTCAGAACTAAGCTGAGTCTACCAGTACTAGACTGGTCCACATTGTGGTCTCGGACCAGATGTCTACCATTCAAGAGAATGGTCACTCAACACTGGGTTGAGTCTACCTAGGGCAGAGCTGGGTCTATATCATGGTCCCAGACCAGATATCTACCATTCAACAGAATGGTAACTCAACACTGGGTTGAGTCTACACCGTGGTCCTGGACCAGGTGTCCCCATTCTCCGAAGAGAATGGCTTTCGATGCTGCTCAGAAAAATCAACATTGTTATAATTGATGCTGTAACAACTATAAGAAGGAAAAACATGTTTGATACTAATAAAACTACAAAATGAACAATAATAATCCCGTGTAGCATTCAGTAGAAAAAGATGGTGTTGCAAACATTTTGGGCCAGCATAGGGAGTTCAAGTACATGAACATTGTATCCTCCTCCTACAAAATGGCACTGACCCTTTTCCTCTTCGAGATCGTAAAGTTGTTTATGAATCCGTTGCCTTGAGGAATTGCTGCATCTGACTTGCAGATAGATGTGCATAGTTGATTGGAGCAACTGTATAAGAAACACATAATGATCAGATCAAACACATTTGACAAAAGACATTTCAAATGTGAATATAACAATCACGATCTTTAATAAGATTGACATCTTATTTTAAAGAAATTGCTGTTGTACTTCTTTGATAACTGCAGAAAAAGAAATCCTATTAGAATTGCAATCAAACATCAAAAGACAAAATGCAGTACAAAATGCTTTAACATAGTCCATTCTTGGAATTAAATAATTTGATTTCCCATTCCAACAAACTAAATGTTTTTTTGGAAAAAAAAATTGTTTATTTTAAGTGCTAAACAAACATGAAAGTACAGACCAATCTCATCACCATGTTTAGAATTGTGTGAATTTTAATTGCATTTTCTTAGATCCTAGAAGCCTTTAGTACTGAACCTTGAAAAACTCTAGTGTTTCAAGGGATCGAGTAGGGTTTAAAGGAAAATGACTACAGGTTGTGGAGAGCAAATTTAAATCGATATAAGCTACAAATTCATGTAAGAATTCTGAAAGACTCTCATATTATATACAAAAACGTTGATGAAAGTTTTGAGGTATATATTAACTCTAGGAGAGACATCTGTACTAAATGTCATCTAATACTGCACAATTTATTTTAAAGCTAGAAGAAAATATTAAAAGCCTTGGAAGTTTCTCTGCATATTAAATTGCATATACAATTACTTCATAATGTTCCATAGCTCCCAAGTGGTGGAAACAAAATGAAAAGTCAGTTGGAGTATAAACGTATGGTATTTGCATTGGTTAGGGTCTTAATTGAAAGCATTGAGAGCATGTAAGAGGAATGAACATGGCAGGATTGTAAGAAATATGGTTAAGCAACTTTCATATTTGAACCTTTTTCAGGTTAAAGGCATTAATGTAATCCCTGCATTTTGTGGTCAGTTAGACAGGGGCTATCAAATGTTAATTGCTCAAAACACTCCATTGCTTGAGATGGTCAAAATGATGGTGTATAAACTTTAAAGCAAATATTCCTCCACAATTTGATCGTAAACTTGGATATGAGCAACATCAGAAAATCCCCTTATGAATCCCAAGGACATGAGCTTTGATCGCAGCAATACCGTAAGTTCCTTTACATGTCTCCTCTACCTTGACCATGCTCACAGGCTCTTTCAAAACTCCTAAATATTTGTGGTGAAAAATTACCATGTAATATATGTCAATCCCTTCAAAACCTGCTTTACTCTTGAAGTTGCATCAAAATTGAGTTGGTAGGAATGGTGGAATTCCTTTTTAATTATTTTTGAGTAACAACATAAAGAATCTAAGTTTTCTTTAATTCTTTTATGGTTCCAAGTCCTTGTTTCCAGTTTTCTTTAATTCTTTTTATGGAGTCCTCCTGGGAAACCTCTGCATATTCATGCAGAGTCGTTGCCTTGGCATTTACCGTTTCCCTGGGCAGAATAAGCACCCCTCCTGCGGGCTTGGTCTAGGGTTTTGAGCACCTGAATCTGTCCGTTCCTCATATCACCACCCATACCTGTCATGATGTACATCAATTCTCCAAATTCCAAGTTTGTCTTTAACACCAACAATTTATTACGATCTCTGATACAGAGGAAAAAATAAAAATTGAGAATTGTTCCACATGAATCCATGCAGAGGGATGCGTGTATTGGTTTGCCATGTTAACGAGCTGTTCCATTTTTAATTGCTGGAGAAAACTCTGTTGGCAACAACAACAACAATTATGAACTTCATTCCATATATATATATATATATATATATATATGGATCTTCATATATATAGATATATATGGCAATTACACCTGAAGAAAAAAGCTACATAACAAGGGTTTATTGGATCTCTAACACACTTGAGCATTCCACTATATCGTTATTTGGGTGATGAGACGTGGTTTATGTTCAACAATAATTTTTTTAGATTGGGCACACAGACTCCTATTATTGGCAAAAACAGGGTGTTGCTTGTGACCATAGTTATGCATGAAGTGATAAATCTCCACTAACCCTGGGCACCTTTGGGTACTATTTTGATGAACACCTGTTCTAATTTTATTAGCGGTCGAGTTGACATTGCATGACTCTGAATTTTGACTCTAGGGTTTTTGTTTAGTGAAGTCAAAAAATAGACTTAGCCTTAGTTATTTGAGAAGGTGGAGCTCCAAGAAGCAAGCCACTAATACTTGGAGTTATCACTTTGCTTATTGTCTCCTATCTTGCTTATGAACTTGAGTCTTTGAGCATATTCACAATATGAGAGTTTTAGTTCTAATGGCTCTCTTGCTTTAAGGTTTGAATTCATAGGATTCAAACTAAGAAAAATACAATAACAGATTATGAATCAAAACCTGATCAAGCAACCAGTAAGTCAGATTTGTCAATTGGGTCTCACTCAGGTGATTGGGGAGGAGAAATGTTATCTTCTCTACCCATGTTCAAATCCCACTTATGAGCCAATTGTTGATGAGGTTGTAACCCATTAGAGAATTCTTACCTTTGCTTACAGGCTGGAGGCTGGGGTGCTTCCTTACATGTTAAAAAAACACTAAGTCTGATCTAAATAAACAAGAATGTTCTGCTCTATAATGCCAGGGCCAACACACAATAACATAAACCAATGACAATCATTAAAAGTAACAATTCTAAAACATCACAGTCCAAAGCATTAAAGTGTCAACTGATAGAAGTACTATCAATCATTTGATGTGTTTCAGTTAAAAGCAGTGAGATAAAGAAACATCACAAGAAAGATGCAATGTAACGTGGGAACCCTATTACCGGGACAATACTCACTTGAACATCTGAGTACTCAACTCTTAAAAGGATTCCGCTGTTACACTGTTGCAAACTGTTGAACACTAATATCGCCTCGTATATTAAGCTCCTCACAAGATCATGACACAATGAGGTACAAAAATGAGACCTAAATATGAACCTAAGCTTCTATTTATATCTCAGGATGACTTGACCTGGTCAACCTGATGATAGTTAAACACCCTGCCCTTTACTTATTTTGATGACTATTAAACACCCTGCCCTTAACTTATTTTTATCAAAATTATGACACTTCTCCAAATAAAGGGGTTTTATTGCAATAAAAGAGGTATCTATACCCACCAACACCATAATTTCAAAGTTCCTTAATAGATAAACCCTCTCTTGGCTTGAAGCTGTCTTGATTGATTCCATGTAATTGGAATTGAGTATCATGTATAAAACAATCATTTGTTTTTAGCTCGGGATAAAACATCCATATAGAAAACACAATAACAGTGATCCAGTATGATTGCAATGAAAATATCTTTCTATCACAGGTTAGATGTGAATGCAATCAAAGGAAATATAACCAGGGTTAAAAATAAAGCATGGATTTTAGTTTACCAGTGGACACTGGAGACACATGTCAAAATGACTGAAGAGTGTAAATTGGGATGTAAAACTCTTTGAGGACCAAATTAGAAAACAAAAACAGAAGAATAAACATATTTATACGTAGAGAAAATACTATCATTAAAACCAGGGTTGGTAGAGTAGGCAAAAGGAAACAACATTTCCCTTCAAGAGTTAGATGTGAATGCAATCAAAAGAAAGATAACCAGGGTTAAAAATAAAAATCTTTTAATTGAAGCATGGATTTTTAGTCTACCAGTGGACACTGGAGACACATGGCAAAATGACTGAAGAGTGTGAATTGGGATGTAAAACTCCTTGAGGACCAAATTAGAAAACAAAAACAGAAGAATAAACATATTTATACATAGATAAAATACTATCATTGAAACCAGGGTTTAGACCAACATTGTCAACATGAAAGTCAAACCTTATGGATGTCCGGTAAGGGGTAGGCAAAAGGAAACAACATCTCCCTTAAAGAGTCCGCCATTTTATTGTATGTCTGGGGTTGAATATTGATAAAGATATAGATCCTTTCTGCCAATGCTGCTGATATTTACATGAACATTTTCTGTAGCTTGCACATATGCAAATTAAAAACCACCATAAGACACCTCTTGCAGCCTGACCATATGCAACTAAACTACTATACACGACGTCTCCAAATAGGCACTGTTTCTCCCTCTACTCTTTGTCCAAGGCAGATGGACCACATTGTTCCTAAAGTGATTGTAAGACATTTTCTAAGAGTACCATAAAATGTGAACAAGGTTTGTCCAGATTTGTAAGATTGTCTACCCCAAGAAAATCACAAATAAAACTATAAAAAACCAATGTTCCACCCAGTTTCGAGGACACATGGGCATGGGAGCAAGGAAATGCTGAGGCATCCTATATAGAAGTTTCCCTCAAAAGGGGAGGTCAAGGTCTTCAACATAGGAGATCCCACCATAAATACTACAAAAATTATATTAGAATACATAAAAATTGAAAGTTGGAGCCTAAGTTATGAAAGTCTTTAACTTTATAATCCAAAGATTAATACAAGTTTACAACATACATCAAGTGAAATAAAATGAAATACAACCATACATGAGCTATAACCGATAAAACAAAATCGAAATACAACCATAATGAACAACGAAATGAAATTGAGGCTAGAGAGGCATGGTCCTTTATAATTTAATTTTTTAATTTTTAGTTTTATTTTTTTGGTAAAAAACAGTCAAAGGAAACAAGTCCTTTTCTAGGAGGGAAACATTTCCTTTTTTCAATAAATGTCCCCTTATGTGCTTCCTTGAGTTTCTTTCATTTTCTAGGAGGGAAACATTTCCTTTTTTCAATAAATGTCCCCTTATGTGCTTCCTTGATTTTCTTTCAAATGAGGACACGAGAGGAGGTTTCCAATGGAGTTTCCATGTTTCTAGGATGTGCAAGGGCATGGAAGCATGTTTTCTACCCTTGGGGACGCATCCTCATGTAATACTGTAAAAAGCCAATTTTAGTGTAATAAAATGGATTCTTTGTTTTTTCAAAATAATGTAAATATGCTTTGGCATTAGACCTAGCTTATTGATTCTAGTGTGCAAAGGTCTGCCACCATCGGAATTAGATTCCATGTTCCAATCATCAACACCATCCTGGAGAAAACTGTGTAGTTGAATGGACATGTCTTAGGAGCGCCTTATAATCATCATCTTGCCTATTCATCCAGGTGAATTACTACACTTGGTTCACAGGATTAATAAGGATTCACGAGAACAAGCTAATATAATGAATGTTGCCTCGAGAGTTTATGCCTTGCATCCATATATGGGTTTGGATAATTGTAGAGATATACATCTTTTTTTCTTGTGGCTGACAATGCTGGTATTAAGAAAAACGACCCTAATAAACAAACTAAAATACCATGAAGAACAAACATCCTGAAGAGCTGACCATGCATTTCTATTAAAAGAAATTCCCACTTGTTGGACTTTTCTTCCCATAGTTTGTTTACTAATCTAAATTCTAGATCTCTGGTGATGCCTTGTGTAATACTGCACAGCCACTGTATCCTCCCCCAACAACTTAATTTGTCCATTTATGAACATTAATGCTTTATCTTTTTCTTTATTTATTTTATCCTTTTTTGACAACCATACATGTAAGACGAGCATAGCGCAAGAAGAATTGGACAACAAACCAAAACCAAAAATAACGCTCTAAAGCAATACTTTTCTTTCAAAATTGCTTCAAGAAAGATGACTCGTAAGACTGTTCCGCCAGGAGTAGGCCTCCTTGGACTTAGATGCCAGGCATGAGGGTCATCTATTACACTAAAATCGCCTAGGACTTGCAACAAGGCTCACCCCTTCCCTGCGACTACGAAAGAGCATAGCGAGAATGAAACCTAAGAAACAGTGCCAACACTATACAATGAACAACTTACACCCGATTTGCTAAACTATTGATGAAACTGTTAATAGCCTAGTAAGAAAGAAAAGGGTTGTGGAACTCACCCATTAGGGTCCATCTCAATAGTGCTCATTTTCTCCAGTTGCTACAATATATGGCGTGCTACAGAATCACTGCTCTTACAAAAATGCGATGGGCCCAGCATAGATCTTGCGGAAAGCACCAACTCCAATTCCATGTCTTAGATAGATCTTGTGTGCCATAGAAGCTGAAATAAACCGAAGACAATATCACCTTTCCTATTGAATCTTTGAATCCGAATAGAAAAACAATGCATTTACTTATTGTAGGGATGGTATTGGAATACTTGCTCTGATATAGTACCAATCAGGGTCATATGGAACAAGTTCCTTGTATGCGACGGTCTTCACAAGATCGGTCCAATGGGGAAGCTCAATCTGGGATGTATGATAACCCATCAATACGAATATCAATATAATCTTAAGTTCTAGCCTAAAAATGATGGAAAATCCCAAAATAAATGCAGAGAACTTTCAGGGGAACGTAAAAAAGAAACAATAAATACCTTCCCCAATCGCTTGAGATGGGTAGCGTAATCCCTGATGAATTCGTGAGGTGGGACATCTTTGACAATACAGGGCGTTGCCATAGAAGTTCCTTGCCACAGTTTCTCTTCGAGCTCGAAATAAGGAGCAACTCTCAGAACATAAAGCGTATTTTAGGGTTTGTATAAAAAACATGAAATAGGGTTTATGACGTATTGAAGTAACACACGCATCCATAGACCTATAGAAATTATAGGTCAATAGAAAACCCCTTTTTACACGTATTACAAGTAAACAAAAATTTATGACGGTTTTAAAAAATAATCAAAATTCAAAATGTGTGCATGCTAATTGTTTGCCCATCCCATGAGACGGTTTATTAAATTTTTTGACAAGTTTTGACTGGAAAAATGGCCTGTGATAGGCATTTTGCCTGTCAAATTCCAAACCTAAACGTATAGGTCAGTTATCTAACTGGTAAGCTCCATCACACGCTTGGCCAGATTTTGCACTCATGTGTTGTTTTTGGCTCCACTCAGATTTCTTACGGATTAGCGCTCTTGCTAACCTTAACCTTAACAAGGGTTAGACGATTGTGACCATCGTGTCATGTGAATGAGCATGGAGTGACATATAAGAACATAACATGGGAGGAATGTAAAGAGAATGTAAGATTTCCCAGAAAGACAATACTATAGTGTGACGCCTAAGAGTTTTGACATGAATAACATTATAGAAAGAATAAAAAAGTGTACAAGTGTCGAATGCATGCACCCATCCTATTACTTCACATCAAATACAATAGAATATGTATTCTCATTTGAAAGGTGGCCCTCTAATGAACAATTTAATTTCTGGATGAATACTGGATTTGTTTATATGTTTATGGTAATTAAGTGTTTATTTTGGGGCTGGCAGTTGTGGGAAGGATATATGCAGTTATCTAGTGTAATGGCACCCAGGAATTTGCGCTAGTATATGGTTGGATGTGTCATGGGTTGACTCCATAGCCGAGGTTCCTCCGGAGGTGGATCCGAGGAACCCAACTCACTATGTCTGATGCTTTGGGAAATGGTGAGCTTCACCCTTTCATTCCCTTCCCTCATTATTAACTATATTTTTCAACATTCTTTGGACATGACATACCCTATATTATACTTATTACAGAACCTAGTGGCCTCTTTTTAGGACATCTGTGTACTAAATCACAAGGAGGAGGAGCAAGGACATCTGTATTATGATGAGCTGCTAAACCTGTTGAATTTTCAGCATTAGCATAAACTTTAAAAATTTGCAGATAAACATAAATAGATCAGCAGCACAGTAAAAACACATTCATCACATCAGCACACATGGACACAATATTTTTTTTCACCAGGGAAACCTTCAAAGGACAAAAATCCCAAAAACATTAATAGCTCATCTCGTAAATGAGATGGATTAAGAAATTCTTCAAAAAGTTCCTCAAATCCAGATCTGGATTTTGACCACAGTTTACAGATGCAAAAGATTTCTTAGCAAAACAAACTAAAGTTTTCAAACCCTAGTAAACCATATTTCCAGATCTGCCCAGAAATGATTGAGGCTACCCAAAACAGTCTATTTGCCCAAGATGAAATTAGGGCCCGCCCATAAATGCTAGAGACTGTCAAAAACAATCTGCACAAATTTATTTGTCCGCCCAAGATAAAATTAGGGCCTACCAAAAATTGCTAGAGGCTGTCAAAAACAGTCTGCACAAATTCATCAGTTTGCCCAAGGTAAAATTAGGGCTTGCCCAGAATTGCTAGAGGCTGTCAAAAACAGTTTGCACAAATTTATCAGTCTGCCCAAGGTAAAATTAGGGCCTGCCTAGAATTGCTAGAGACTGTAAAAAACAGTCTGTTCCAAAAAAAACAATCTCAGATTTGCCCACAAACAAAATTAGGGCCTGCCCAAATTACAAAAAATAGGCTGCTCGAAATTTTGAAACAGGCTACCCAAATTTTCCAGTCATTGCCTGTGACTGTTCCTCTTCCCCAGGTCTGCCCGGAAAAGAAACAAAGGCTGCCCGAAAATAGAAGAGGCTGCCCACAAAAAAAATCTCAGCTGCCTGAAAAATGAAGAAGGCTGCCCAAAAAAAATTGAATGCTAAAGATGGACTTTGCTGATAAAACCCTAGCTAAGGGTTTGAACATAAGATAGTCTTCTTCACCTGTAAGAGCAATAGTGTGTGTTACAAATGAGAAGGCTTGATCTTCTTTTATAGCCTTTGTTCACCTGTAAGTGGACAAGATTAGGAAAAATAAAAATAATAATATTTTTATTCTTTTCTTAATTTCACTTTCATAATTACCAAAAACGATACTTTTATTTTTCCTTTGACTTTTATAAGAAGTCTTTATTTATTTTGATTTTTGACTTTGGTCATTTTCTTGTGGTCACAAAGTCTTTATTTATTTTGACTTTTGACTTTGGTCATTTTCCAAGTGCCCTTGTGGTCCTTTTTGATTTCAAAAGTACATCATCATAAACCAAGAGAGTTATTAATGCTTTTATCTCACACATTGTATGACACCTAGATTTGGTACTAGGGTAACTTGACTAAGGCTAGCTAATCCTTGGAGAAGCACACCGAGCCCATAGATCACGGGTCAAAGTGCCACATACATGCCCAGACCCAGTCTAGGGCTTACAGTGTCTTCATTCTCCAAGAGAATGGATACTCAGAGCTAAGCTGAGTCTACCAGTCCCAGACTGGTCTACATCGTGGTCCCCCGGACTAGATGTCTACTCAACACAAGGTTGAGTCTCCCCAGGGCAGATCTGGGTTTATATCATGGTCCCAGACCAGATATCAACCATTCAACAAAATGATCACTCAACACTGGGTTGAGTCTTCACTGTGGTCCCGGATCAGGTGGTCCCATTCTTCGAAGTGAAGGGCTCTCGATGCTGCTCAAAAAATCAACACTCCCTTTCAGCGAGAGAGGCATTCTCTGCCATACCAAGCTTGTCACGAAAATACACGAACTTTGATGCTGTCAGAGGCTTGGTCAAGATATCTGCAGTCTGTTCATCTGTACGAATGTACTGCAACTTCAGAGCACCTCTCTGCACTAGATCTCTGATGAAATGATACCTCATTTCAATGTGTTTTGATCTGTCATGAAACACTAGATTCTCTGAAAGCTTTATGCAACTCTGATTATTGCAATGGATGATCATTGAGTCAAGCTTTCCCCCGAACAGATCAGATAACAACTTTCTGAGCTAAACTGCTTCCTTGCAGGCATCGCTTGCAACAATATACTCTGCCTCAGTTGTACTCTGAGCTATGGAACCCTGCTATTTGCTAGAACAAGTGATCATTGTTGATCCCATACTGAAGCAATAACCAAAGGTACGTTTTCGGTCAACTGCACTGCCAACCCAATCTGTATCTAAATATCCAGATAACAATATTCCACTGCTGGAAGTATACCTGAGCCCATAAGTGATAGTCCCTTGTACATATCTGAGTACATGTTTGGCGGCTATCAAGTGTATGTGCTTCGGATCTGACATGAATTAACTCAATGCATTCACTGTGTAGCAGATGTCTGGTTTAGTATGCACGAGATACATCAGGGAACCAATGAGTTTTCTGTATAGAGTAGAGTCCACATTTGTGAACTAGAGGCCAAGTCCCGCAACTTTGTCAAGTTGGTAGTCATTGGTACGCTCATGGACTTGCAGTCTTGCATCCCAAATCTCTGCAAGATATCCACTGCATACTTTCCTTGTGTCAGGAATATCTCACCTGGATTTTGCCAGACTTCTAAGCCAAGGAAGTAATGTATCAATCTGAGATCTTTCATCTCGAATTCAGAGGTAAGCTCCCTCTTACACTGGTCTATCAACTGTTCATCACCTGTAAGGAACAAGTCATCTACATATAGAACAAGTATCAAGACATGATTATGAACTACTTTAAAGTACAAGTTAGAATCAACTGTACTTTTGGAAAACCCCAAGCTATGGAGAAAGCCATCCATCCTGGCATACCAGACTCTCGGATCCTGTTTCAGTCCATATAAGGCTTTTTTCAGTTTACATACATGGGTCTTCTTCCCATGAGTAACAAAGCCTTCAGGTTGTTCAATATAAACTTCTTTCTCAATCTTACCATTGAGAAAGGATGTCTTTACATCCATCTGATGTAACTTCCATCTGAATACTGCAACAAGTGGAATGATGGTTCTGATGGTAGTGTACCTGGAAATAGGTGCAAATGTCTCCTCATAGTCAATGGATTCTTTTTGAGTAAAGCCACGAGCTACGAACCTGGCTTTATACTTTTCCACACTGCCATCTACAGCATGCTTGATCTTATAAAGCCATCTGGAAGTCACTACTGACTTTCCTGTAGGTCTGGGAACAACTTCCCAAACATCATTCTTCATGATTGACTTATACTCTTCAATCATGGCATCAACCCATACTTGTTTACTTGCTGCTTCTTCGTATGATGAAGGTTTTGAACTGATAAGCTGAGTCATAAGACCGGAGTACTTCCGTGGTCTTGTGCTTTCTCTGAAAGTCTCGGGAGGAGCTTTGTGTTTCTCGGCTTCTTGTACCGTTTCTTGGTACCAAGCAGGTCTCCTTTTGGAAGGAGGAACTTCAAGTAGTTCTTCTAGTGGACTTCCAATGCTTTCAGGAACATCTGGAGTTTGATCATCAAACTCTTCCTCCCTCTGAATTTCTGAATTTGGAAATTCAAGTGGAGCAACTGCATCTTTCGGTGAAAGCTCTAGTGCTTTACGAAACACTGCTTCCTCATGGAAGATCATATCTCTGCTGACCTCAATGTACCTCTGTCCAGGTATATATTCTCGATAAGCCTTCGAGCAATCATTGTACCCAACAGATAAGCTTTTCTTACCGGAAGGCTCTAGCTTGGCCCTCTTTTCTTTTGGAACATGAACATACAGGAGTGCCAAATATCGTCATGTGATCAACTGTAGGTTTCTTCTTGGTGAAGACTTCTTCTAGAGTCTTCTCACCCAAGATAGCATGAGGGTTTCTGTTTTGGATGTACACAGCAGTTCCTGTAGCTTCAGCCCACAAAGACAAAGGAAGATCTAGATCAGTGATCATGGCTTTAGCAGCCTCACATATCGTTCTATTCTTCCTTTCTGCAACCCCATTCTGTTGAGGGTTGTAAGGCATTGTCAGCTCTTTCTTGATTCCTGCTTCTCGGCAAAAATCATCAAACTCATTAGATTCATACTCACCTCCATTATCTGATCTCAAGATACGGATGCGCCTGCTAGTCTGATTTTCAATCAGTGTCTTGAACTCTTTGAACTTGTCAAAGGTTTCACTCTTGGCCTTGAAGAAGTAAATCTAAGACTTTTGAGAGTAGTCATCAATAAAGAAGACATAATATAAACACCCACTCAAGGAGGGTGAAGACATGGGCCCACAAATGTCAGAATGAATCAAATCCAAAATGCTTTTAGATCTACTCTTGCTTCTGGGAAAGGATCTCTTAGTGTTCTTACCTAGAGCACATCCTTTGCAAATTCCTTCATGCTTTAAGGAAACTTCTGGTATACCTGTAACCATCTTCTGCAATCCTGGGAGAGCTGTGTAGTGAAGGTGTCCAAACCTTCTATGCCAAAGTTCACAGGGATCAACTGAGTGATGTACCAAAGCATGAGTGGAAACTTTTGAAGCTTTGTATAGATCTCCCTCTCGAACCCCAATCTATACTGTTGAGTCTAGATCTGTGTCTTTTGCCCATAAAAAGACCTTCTTGTCCATAAAGAGGACTCTGTGGCCCTTGTCTTCTAAACTAGCAACATATAAAAGATTCTTCTTTAAACGAGGAACATAAAGAATATCATCAATGTTGTCCGTCGATTGCACACCAGCAGCAGAAACTTTCCGAAAGCTGTCTCCTCACTTGGGAAAGTGGGAGAGGTGTGACCTTGGGGGAAAGCACAGAGTTAGGTACTGTCACCTACTCTTAGCTCCTCCGTTTAGGCTAACTCCTAACGAAGCCAAGGGGGGTAGTCCCTACAAAAGAGTTTCTATGGCTCTTAAGTTGTTAAAGTGTTTTAAAAGGTTGCGGATGCGGATGGGTGTTGTTTAGGAGTTATTATGATTAAAGATGTTTATTTATTATGAGTATGACACATAAATCAAAGAAATCCATGTTGCTAACAAGAGATTAAAAGATAATAATGATTTCAAACTTAGTGTTATAGATAGAAACTAAAACCGACCACAGACAATTGATCAAAATGAAGTAATTATGCAGATTAAAAAGGACCAATGCCTTGTGGAGTCAAGATACTGAAATGCACAAAGAATTAAATAACAAGTCTAGAAATCAAACTAGTGAATATTAGGTTGTGCGAGTGCTTTTGGTAGATTTTAAGAATTTTATGTGCTCTTGATTAGGGTGTCAACGAAGGTTTGTTAAAAAGCCGGAAGAATATTCCAAGTTCACTTCATTGAAGACATGTCGGGCCCGCCCAGTATCACAGGTTGGTATCGCAGAGATTGACCAGCTAGCTGAGAAGCTTACATAGCGGGGGTTCCGGCGCCTCTACTAGGAAGTACTTTAGAAAATTCTCTACAACGCCGGTGCGTTGGTTACGAGGTTTTAAATTTTATTAAGTTATTCTTGCAAGATTAGAGATCTAGTGCCGTTTCTGGGTACTCCGATTTTGAGGTCGGTCAGAGCATACTTCGGCAAGGAGAGAATGAAATTACTTAATTAGGGGGTGTGTGTTGCAAATTTTATTAAATCAATTAATTAGGACTTTCCGACAGAGAGCGCTCTTGACCTCGTCTTATGACAGTGGCTCAAGAGACTCAGCTAATCTAAGATGCCTAATGCAAGGGTATGCAGTTCTAAGTATGCTCTCCGATAGAGAGTGCTCTTGACTTAAGTTCAAGAGTCTTAATTAATTCGTTAAACTTGAAAGAGATAGAAACATAAAAAAAAACTAACTACCCAAGAGTCTCTTTCAAGTTTTTTAGGGCCCTAATCGGGAAAGCAAGGGGGTAAGTAAACATAAAAGAAATTATGCAACGTTTAAGTAAACAATCAAATCAACATTTTTCTTCATTTTCAAAACATAAACTAACTTAAGATTATGCAATTATCCTATCCTATTCTACCATTAGCAGTTTATTAAACAAAAAGGAAAAAGCATGAAAATGGGACGATACAAGCTTCCCCCAAATGGGGGAAGAGGGGTGTGGGAGCCGTAATCTCACTTGCTCTTTATTAATTTTTACAATTTTTGATGACTTTGCTTTTGCCTCTTTCTGAAAGAACAGGGAGAGAAAGGGATGGAAAGATGAGGGAAAATTTGTCTTTTTTGCTTCTTGCTTGCTTTCTTGCTTGCCTTTAGCCTTGGGGCTTTTCTCGATTCTTCCTGCAAGTAAGAGCTTTAAACAATTCAAATGTTACATGTTAATAAAAAATTTAAAGACATAAAACTAAAAACTAAACTCTCAAAGAGGGGTAAAAATCAGCGGTGAAAGAGGACGAAAGAAAGAGGAGAAAAGACTAAGGAAAGGGAGAGAGAAAATGATAAAAGGGGCTGTCCAAAAGGCAAGAAAGAGGGCTGTCCGAAAGGTAAGAAAGAGGGCTGCCAAGCAGTAAAAAGAGGGTTGCAAACTGAGTGAGGACAAAGGAAAAGAGGGCAGCGAAGAGGAAGGAGGACAAGCAAGTCAAATAAGGCAATGGAAGGGAAGCCAAAGGATGGAAAGAGGTAAGTTAGGGCTTCCTAAAGTAACTGGTAACCAAAATAACTTTATCTTGTGGATGGAACACAAGAGAGAGAGAGTTACTCCCAGCTTTCTTTTTGTAGCAAAAGATGATGAACCCTGTAGGTTCTGCAATTACAAAGTGTTAAACTCAAAATGGTTGTTTTGAAGCATGGGATAGAAGCAGCTAAGCTCACACCCGTCTACAATCTGTGAAGCCTGAATCACACCAAAACTCAATACAAGAAGTGAGATAAAAATTATATGCTAGTATGCTAGGAAAATCAAATCAAGATCAACATTTTGTATTATTGACTACTCATGTCCATCTAGATATTAATTTACTTTGCATAAATAACCAAATTGAGACAATAAATGGCTATTCTACTGTGCCAACAATGGCCTTCTTGAGCAAGCAAAATAATTAATCACATACAAGTATTAAAAGAAAGGAGTTAGAGACAATATCACCTCAACCATGAGGAATTCACCACAATCAAAAGCCCATAGACCTCCAAAGTTGAATATCTTTATTAACAATTCCAAAGCAAATGCTTGATACAATTTTTTCAGAGTAACTTTAGCCCAAAAGTTCCATCCCAATAGAGCTAAAGAAGCCTCTATTTATACAATGAAAGAAGACCCAAAACCCTAAAACCCGAAAACCAGACCTAATCGGCTCGGCACACCACTGAGAGCCCAGACCTGAAGAAGATGAGCTAAGAGTGAGGGGTGGCCTCCACCTAGGCAAGGTGCCCCCACTCCAACCCTAAACACTGAAAACCAAGCCTAGATGGAGCCACACGTGTGAGGGCGCATTCATGAAGGAGGTGAGGGCGTGAGCTTGTTGAAGAGAACCACCTGCTAGGTCTGGAGGCAGCACATGCTAGGTATGGAGGGGCCACTACCCAGTAATCATTAGTGCAAGCTCCAGTCCTGCCTCGATCAAAACATCAATCCAATGGATGCTTCCCACCTCATCCCACACGTGAGCTAGCTGAAGAGGGCGCAATTGCTAAGTGAAGGTGCCAATTATACCCACTGAATGCTGACTGAGGCTACCTTCCGTTAACTCCAATGATCATTAATGCCCACTGCCATGTCATTTTGCATTTCATTTCGCCGAATTTGGCTTAATTTGGAGAGTTTTGGATTTTCTCCAAAATAATCATTTTTTAATAAATAATCAATTTTTTCCCCAAAAATGACTTTTTTGAGAAAATATGCGTTATGTGGCCGAATAATGATCTGAAAGTTGGATCTGACTGGCTGGCCGATCAAGAATGATTTTTGGCTTAAGGTTAGAGCTTTCAATCATTGAATTCGGGTCCCGAATGGCTAACTTGTTACAAATTGAATTTTTCCATTTAAATTATGGAAAAATTTAATTAAAAACTTAGGGAAAAATTAAAAAATTAAAAATAATTAAATTTTCTTTTTTACGCGTCCGGTAAAATATTTTCGAATTTTTTTTTGATGGTCCTATTGACTTAGGACATGACCATGCTCTATTCTAATAATGCCTAGTAGGTTTATATATACATAGTTGGGCTCTAATAACCCCCAAGGCCCAGAATTCAAAATCGGGCATTCCAGCTTTGGAGGAAGCGGGGAAAAACCTCGTCAATTATACTCGGCTATAGGCAAAGCATAACTGTCAAGGGCAAAAAACTCCATGGAATACCTTAGTTGAAATTCTACGTCTTAGGAGACCGAACCACTCAAAACACCCTACTAGCACATTTTATTACAAATCCCGTGGGGCCATGGTCAAAATTATTCAAATAAAAAACTGACTAGCCAAAACTGGCTAGACACAAAGGCATATCATTTGATACACTGGAATCAAACATTGGACATGTTTGTCAACTGGCGGCTCCTCAGGTAACCCAACTCTGGAACAAAAAAGTTGGCAGCAATCAACATGAAGAACCGTACCTGAGTCAAGTTGAAGTGAAGTTGAGCCAACTCCTTCAATCTTGTAAGTGGAATCATCCCCAAGTTCTACCTGAGTGGTGAACTTCTTCTTTTTGTAATTGGTGATTGTACTACAGTTACTTGTCATGTGTCTGGAGGCACCACTATCAACCAACCAAGAAGTAGAACAAGCTGAGAAAGAACCAGTTAGAGCAGAAATCAAATAGTACACTCTCTTCTAGGCTCATCAGTTTTATTAGTGTTGGCTTTCATCTTCTTCTTTGGTTCCTCATCTTTTTCTTCCTTTGCTTCTGCAACAGATGCTTGAAACCTTCTCTTGGGTTTCTTCTTGTTCTGTCTGCAGTTTCTAGCATAATGTCCAAACTTGTGACAAGTATAACATTCAATCTTAGACATATCAGAAAACTTACCCTGAGGTTTCTTCCCTTTCTTTTGTTGATGGAAAGGCTTCTTGAACTTCTTGGTATTTGCTGCAAGTGCAAGGTTATCCTGCTTGATTACCTGTAATTGTTCCTTGCTTCTTCTTGTATGCAATCATGCCAAAGCCTTTCAAAGGTTGGCTGATTTTTTGGTCCACAGACGGATGCCATGAAGGTTTCCCAAGAGCTTGGGAGACCATCAACCACTCTTTGTACAAGATCATCATCATCAACAGTAACATCGATAGCAAGGAGTTGATCTCTTACATGTTTGATCTTGGTGAAGAAGGAACCAACACTTTCATCTTTGTTCAGCTTCAAAGTTCGTAGCCTCTTCTTCAAGACTCTCTTTTGACTGGGAGCTTTCTTTTCATAGAGGTTTACTAATGTATCATAACATTCTTTAGTAGTCTTCAGAGATGAGATGTTGGGCATCAATTCTTCTCTGATGGAATCATAAATGAGTCTTCTAGCCTTACCTTGCTTTTTCTTGTAGGGAAGTCTACCAACATTTGTTGTAGGCTCTTTTGTGGCATTAAAGACAAGGTCATCCAAGTCATTCTCATCTAAAATGGTTGTCAACTTGGCTTTCCGGTAGTTGAAGTTGGCTACACTAGAGAGCTTCTCTTCCGGTTTGAGACCATTGGTGGCCATCTTTGTCATTTGTCCAAAAAGTTAGATCTGCAAATCTTATTCCAAGATCTAGTGAAAAACAACAACATTGTCCCTTTATTGTGTTTTCACATGCTAAGCTTTGATACCATGTTGACTTTTCAGCATTAGCATAAACTTTAAAAATTTGCAGATAAACATAAATAGATCCGCAGTACAGTAAACACACATTCATCACATCAACACACATGGACACAATATTTTTTTTCACTGGAGAAACCTTCAAAGGACAAAAACCCCAAAAGCATTAATAGCTAATCTTGTAAATGAGACGGCTTAAGAAATTCTTCAAAAAGTTTCTCAAATCCAGAACTGGATTTTGACCACAGTTTAAAAATGCAAAAGATTTCTCAGCAAAAGAAACTAAGGTTTCCAAACCCTAGTAAACCACATTTCCAGATCTGCCCAGAAATGATTGAGGCTGCCCAAAACAGTCTGTCTGCCCAAGATGAAGTTAGGGCCTGCCCAGAAATGCTAGAGACTGTCAAAAACAGTCTGCACAAATTTATCAGTCTGCCCAAGATAAAATTAGGGCCTGCCCAGAATTGCTAGAGGCTGTCAAAAACAGTCTGCACAAATTTATTAGTCTGCCCAAGATAAAATTAGGGCCTGCCCAAAATTGCTAGAGGCTGTCAAAAATAGTTTGCACAAATTTATCAGTCTGCCCAAGATAAAATTAGGGCCTACCCATAATTGCTAGAGACTGTAAAAAACAACTTGTTCCAAAAAAAACAATCTTAGATCTGCCCACATTGCTGCCCTAAATTTTGAAACAGGCTGCCCGAATTTTCCAGTCATTGCCCGTGACTGTTCCTCTTCCCTAGGTCTGCCCGGAAAAGAAACAGAGGCTGCTCGGAAATAGAAGAGGCTGCCCACAAAAAAAAATCTCAGCTGCCTGAAAAATGAAGAAGGCTACCCAAAAAATAATGGAATGCTGAAGATGGCTGTGCAAAAATGCTGAAGATGGACTTCGCTGATAAAACCCTAGCTGAGGGTTTGAACATAAGAGCAAAAGTGTGTTACAAATGAGAAGGCTTGATCTTCTTTTATGGCCTTTAGTGTGTTACAAATGAGAAGGCTTGATCTTCTTTTATAGCCTTTGTTCACCTGAAAGTGGACAAGATTAGAAAAAATAATAATAATAATAATATTTTTATTCTTTTCCTAATTTCACTTTCACATTTACCAAAAACGGTACTTTTATTTTTCCTTTGACTTTTATAAGAAGTCCTTATTTATTTTGATTTTTGCCTTTTGGTCATTTTCTTGTGGTCACAAAGTCTTTATTTATTTTGACTTTAGACTTTGGTCATTTTCCAAGTGCCCCTTTGGTCCTTTTTTATTTCAAAAGTACATCATCATAAACCAAGAGAGTTATTAATGCTTTTATCTCACACACTGTATGACACCTAGATCTGGTACTAGGGTAAATTGACCAAGGGTAGCTAATTCTTGGAGAAGCACGCCAAGCCCATAGATCAAGGGTCAAAGTGCCACACACATGCCCAGACCCAGTCTAGGGCTTATAGTGTCTTCATTCTCCAAGAGAATGGATACTCAGAGCTAAGCTGAGTCTACCATTCCCAGACTGGTCTACATCGTGGTCCCGGACCAGATGTCTACTCAACACGATGTTGAGTCTACCCAGGGCAGATCTGGGTTTATATCATGGTCCCAGACCAGATATCTACCATTCAACAGAATGGTCACTCAACACTGGGTTGAGTCTTCACCGTGGTCCCGGACCAGGTGGTCCCATTCTCCGAAGTGAAGGGCTCTCGATGCTGCTCAGAAAATCAACAAAACCTACCCAACCCAATAAGCACCCTCGTGCATTGAGTTGTGGAACCATTAGATAATTAATAATTGTGTCTCAGGTCTAAATCTTGCACCGGCTTTTCTCCTTGTGCGAGAGGGATTCAAGAGGTGGGCAATAAGCACCCTGCAGTGCAGCATTTAATGCTGCACTGCAGGGTGCTTATTGTTCGCTGATTCCGGGTAATAGAAGGCGTAAAGCAAAGGGAAGAATGGGGTTTGGAAACTGAAGATTTGAACGGAGTTTTGGAATCTTGTCGTACTGATTTAAATTGAATTAACTCTGGGCATACGTATTAAATTAACTCTGGGTATACATATTAAATTAATGCTGGGGCTTCCATTGAAGGCACTTACCTTGATGCCACCGATGAATGCTAAACTATGAGGGCTGAGGACTTGATATTCTCATCAGTTTTGCTCTTATAGCTGGTTTCTTTGTTTGATTTCTAAATTGGATGATCATAGTTTTGCTTAAATTGGTTTCCATACATGACATCTTAAATGGTTGTTTTTATATTCTCATCAGTTTTGCTCTTATAGCTGGTTTCTTTGTTTGATTTCTAAATTGGATGATAATAGTTTTGCTTAAATTGTTTTCCATACATGACATCTTAAATGGATGTTTTTAGGTATGTCTTTCAATAGTCTTATGCCTGATCTCTTAATGGGACCAAATATTCTATTTCGGGATGAATAAAATTGAGGCATCATCTTTCAATCTTCCTATTTTGGCATATGATAACATTTTGTTACAGAGATCTTGTGGATTTTTTGTTTATTTCAGTGTGATAGAATTTTGGGGAGGGTGTTATATTTATAATTTTATTCTGGGGAGGGTGTTTGATATTTATAATTTTATTCGACCTGCATGGAGTTTCTCTCTGATCATACATTATTTGATGATCCTATTTGATGAAGTTCTTCCTATATAAAATTTTGGGGGAGTGCTCGTGATCTATTTTCATCGTGATGGAGGCTCTTTTGATCCTTACTTTATTCGATGGTCCTGTTTGATAAAGTTCTGCCTATATAACATTTGTACAGGGTCTGTTAAGGATTTTATGCTGGTTTTTCCCATTTGGTCTTTATATGTAATTTGTATATCACTTTTTTTCATTATATCTACTTTTTTAATAATATTTTTATCTGTCCATCTATATTTCTTCGAGATGCAACATATATGCCGTGAATATGTTTTTTGGTATCTGCTTCGTCTCTTGGTATGGTTTTTAGTATACCCGTTGTCTCTTGTAGGGCTTATTAGAATGATAAGACCGTTTTCTTTTTGTGACGAGTCTATTGTCTCAAGCAACTTCAGAGAGTTTATGCAACTTCAGGGAGCTTTTAAAAGAGTATTCAGTATTATAACATACAAATGTGTAAAGATGGGAAGATGTTTTAAAGAAAAAACTTTGATGGTGGGAAATGTGTAAAGATGGTTTGTATTTTCAAAAGAAATAATATGGATGTTTTCTAAACCAGTGATGCTTTGTAATATCTATAAATACATTTGGAAGTTGTAAAAATGTAGTCATGCTACTTATTTATTTAACTGGAGAAACAATGCGGATCGTGCAATTATTGTCTTTTTGGAAATTTTCAGCGCATATTTACTTTTTTTTCAGAATCAACAAACATGATCGTTTTAGAAAGTATCTGTTTAAGTAGTATTAACACACTGTTTCACCTTTTTGGAAAGTGTCTGTTTAAGCATATTAACACACCGTTTTGGAAAGTATCTGTTTAAAGTAGTATTGAACTATGAACATAGGAAGGGTTGCATGTTAGAGAAACCATGTGAACTTACTTCATTAGCTTTGGCCTTTGAATAAGGCAAAACTTATAATATGGATTCATAGAAAACCATGGAAATGCTTGTTGTTGAAGTGTTATAGACCGTATTGTTGCAGAAGTTATTAATCGTGAGACTTCTAAGTTTATTGACTAGGTGCCAAAGAGTCTTAATATAGATTCATAGTGTGAGCCTTCCAAGTCTATCGATGAAGTGCCAACGAGTATTAATATGGATTTATAGAAAACCATGGGAATGCTTCTTGGTGAAGCGTCATTGACTGTATTGTTGCTCCTACTCCAATAATTTTGTCCTTTTCTAACAACACTTGATCTAAAGTGGAAGTTGAAGTGAAGGAGATCAAATCTTATGTTAGCGTGGCATAATTGTTGGTAGTGGATGCATGAGTATTTAATTAGAGTATTATCGGACCATGCGTAAACAATTGTGAGACTTTCAAAGTATATTTTAAGGTAGCCAAAGTCTATTTATATAGATAGTAAGTATACTTTAAAGTAGCCAAAGTCTATTTATATAGATACTAAAGGTACAGTAGGCAAATTCTATTAGAATCTAGATTCTAAATAGATTAAATCTAAATAGATCTTTTGATAAAAATATGCAATATGAATTTT
>LPNX010593154.1:89693-129215 GCA_001517045.1 Pseudotsuga menziesii | reverse complement strand
ATATATATATATATATATATATATATATATTTCTTTTTTTCCAAAGAAAAAACATACATATTTATATTCAAAATGAAAGTAAATATAGTCCTCAGGTGCTAGTGCACAGACAGTAAACAGCTTATAATGGCTGTTCCACATTACTCCTGGAGATTCATAATTACAAAAAAGACTGAAACCTGCTCTTTTAAAAGAGCACACATAGCTTCTTGAACAGCTATGGACCTGTGATCTCACCATTACTGAAACGACATAGACAGTCCCCTTTTCACAAGGGCCTGAACTAGGTTCTTGATACTTGACCCAAAACTAAATTACATTAGAGCAAAAATTAATCAACAGGGATGATCCATCCTAGTTTACAGTTACATGCCTTTGTAGGTCTTCAATCTGAAACTTCCCTCGACTCACAAGCTGTCCATCAACATATTCCTGAAGTGAAAAGAAATTACAGGCATAAGAAGCCCTTCCCTTGACAATGTATCTCAGTATCTGTGATCTGATTTCCTTCTCTGTAGAGATGCCTGATTTGAAACACGTTAAATAGATCCATTATCTCCATTAGTTGTTCAAAAAGAAGTCATAGAAATATATTCGAGGGCTGAGTAGTACCATTCATGCTGTTGATTACCAAGCCGGAGTCTCCAAATATTTGTAGCGCGTGGAGTCCATGATTTCTAGCAAACTTCAACAATAAAAACAGAGCCATAAATTCACTGTAATTATTTGTGTCCTTCCCAATATTTGTTTTAAGTTGATAAAAGTGATTATCAGCTAAGAATAAGATACAACCACAGCTACATATCCTCAAGTCGCATGCGTCATCGAAATAGCTCCAAGGGACTTTTATTAATCCTGGGCGGAGTAGTAACCCTGTGACTTTTCATTAATAAAATGGTCCTGTAAAAAGGGATTAAGTTCAAAACTCGGGCGACTATTCTGAAAACTGGAAAATATTTTTCTTCAAATGTAACAGAGTTTCTAGCTAGCCACATGCCCCAAAGACTCATGTAAGGGAGTACCTGCAGTGACTTCCATTCTTGTTTAGTAAACCAGACGACAAAACATTCTTCAATGGTTTCTTGGTCCTTGTTATCACGAATCTTGTAGTTGCCCCGTGAGATGATTCTATTCAGGACGACAGAGGAAAGGCAGCGGAAGTCATGACCTACGATATCCAAGACTTCCGAAAGAACTCGGATGTCACACCAGTCAAGGATACCGACACTTTGGAGTTTGGATCAATGAGAACACCAGCCCAGGGGGCGTCCCTATGACCAAGAAACCCTAAAACAAGGAAAATGAATGAGTAGTTGAGGGAAACTTGGTGGAATCTCTTAGTAGGATGGTTAATTAGAGTTTGAAACAAATACCAAGAGATTCAGAGCATCCAGATGAAAATCCCCAAATTTTGCCCTAGGGTTAATGCAGAAAACTTGGGATGTAGGGCAAAATGGTGGAATTAATTGAAATTGGACACTCAGATTGATTGCTGGATGCAGGACTAGGCAAATGGAATTGAAACTAACAATACCCGGTTTGTGGTTCTTGGAAATACCCACTTTCCCCAAGGGGGGCGTTTTTCCCTAGTAGCTAGCCAGTGCTTTGGATGGGAAAATGGAGTCCGATTAAGACGAAAATTTAAATCTAAGGGTTTTATATTAATTCCAAATTTGGGTTTAATTCTTATAGCTTTCTGCAAGCTAGAACCTATGGATCTACGAAACGAGGGTTTTAATGTAATGGAATGATGAGCAATGCATATACAAAAACTAAAGGAAGAGAATCTTGCCTGTGAGATGTACCTGGATCTTGTAGATGAGATGAGAAATGATGAATAATGCCGCTTTCCGATCAAAATGAACTTTTCTGAGGAAGATCTTGTTATTTTGCCCCAGCCAGTTACCCTATCGCCGCCTTCAACCTACTAGATCAGAGAGAAATCAATCGATCAGACAAACGAACGGGATTTGCAGAATATAGAGAAGAAAGAGAATAAAAAATCATAAAGAACAAGAAACTCCTTGATTCGAACACCCAGAAGCCGAGACGAAGGGGAGTTGCCCCACAAAAACACCCTCTCTCTCTCTCCTAGCGTGCCTCCCTTTCCTGCAGATAAGATGGGTAAAGAAAAAATGCAAGATATATCTTGAATGAAGCTCAGTATATAAGAGTAGTAGTGCCAATCATCAGATCATCAAGACATCCACAAGGTGCACAGAAGAATAATCCGAGACAAGAATCTCTTTATTAAAATTTTGGTGCCAAAGCTCATGAATTGAAATGGGGGGGGGTCACCTCTCTGAAATAGTTTTAGAGAGACATAAACCCTAACTCACTTTATCATTCAACGGTTGAGATTAAAACATCATCAACGGTGGAGATCAACAATACATAACTTATCACATGGATCAAGTGACTAAGTCAACAAAGGGGGCGCACTTGGCTCAAGGACGCCTATCCTAAGTCAAATTCAAAATATAACATAAAGTGTGATACAATAATATACAAAGGGGGTCACTTAGGGGATTAACTCACCCTAGGCCCTTTTACAACTTCAAAGCATATGATATAACAGTTAAGTACATGAATAGCCAATCAATGGGGTGCCCCTTGGGGGGCTTTCCTCACTGGCTGAGCCATAATAAAATAATCCAGACATTTGCTGACTGAAAACTGCTGGAGGACTGTCCGGGATGCTGAGAAACATCATCTGCCAAAATTCCAAGCCATTTCCTTGACCCAGGAAGCTAAATCGACCTTTTTAGTGATTTTCTAGTTCATTTTTTGTTGGTACAATCTATGGAAACTGATAAATCTATCATAACTCTCTCCAGGATGCAAACTGGTGCAAATTGACTGCTCTGGATGATATGGAGACATAAAAGAATGGTATAAGTGACTACTCATACCCCTGGAACACTGCTTTGCCATAGGAGAACCAATCATATTGCCATCTGGAATAAAAATTGATCATTTGGCCAATAATTAAGTGATAAAACTGAAACTGCAGTATTGGTCGTGGGCATGTCTGGAACAAATATAGACCATGTATTTTTGAGTCACTGCCTTGGGAACCATGATTGACTTGGTCATTGAGTTGACCAAGTCAAAATAACCAAAATCAAGGTGAGATACTATGGCAATATGATCCTGCAACCATCCAAGGTAAGAGATGCTCCAATGATGTATATCAAAACCAAACTTGAGTTAGTTATTCATAATCATGGTGACCAACAACAATAATAGTAATAAAATATACCTTTGCTTCTGAAAAACCTCTCTGGAAATATGATTGTACATGCCATACTTACAAAGTGTAAAAGATGTGCTATAGATGGGTGAGGGTGGAAAAACAAGGCCAAGGCAAGGGGAAATGACTCTTAACTCACTTTGAATCAGTGATCTATCCGAATGATAACCAATATACTCTACCAAGATGACATATGTATGACAGATAGCAATAGGGAATGGAGGTGTCTCACAGATGGGTAAAGTACTTGGGTATGCTTCCCTCAGACTCTAGCCAGTTTTCTTTTGTAACTTCATTGCAATATGGGTCAAACTTCAAAGGCAGGTGCCTTGGAAGCCTTCTGGGCTCCAGTACTGACAAAGACCCAGCCTTTCTAGACTAGTCTTACCCTGTGGCCCTATGGGGACCCATTGAGTCGAACACTATACAAAGTGTGAGTGCTCATCCTTTGACCATTAACCTTTAAATATTTTTCACACTTTACACAAGATGGTAGCCAGGATACAAGAGTAGGTGCCCTGGAAAGACTTTTGGGCTTCCAGTAAATGACTAAGGCCTAGACCTGCTGCCAGCGAGCAATCCATAGCCTCGACGGGTTTGCCTCTACCTGGTGCCCCTGTGGAGGGCAAATTGAGCCTTACATTATACAAGGAATGAGTGCTCAACCTCTTGGCCATTGACTTCCTTTTCAATATTTTATACTTTTTGCATCCTTTAGATATAGCTTTTATACGTTTCGATGCTTTAGTATTTAGCAACACTGTTATGGTGGAGCACTTGTTTTGAGGACTCAAGGAAAACAACCATGTGAACCCAACCACACTGGCGAAGGCACATACTTCATAACCAGAGACACATAGTAACATGGAGTCTATCATACATAGGGGTCAGAATGGGGAAAGGATCTTCAATCTTACAAGTTTCCATTAGTCTGAGTCATGGGATAAAACAAAAATGAATAAAATGGATGGATGGGCAGAAATGACATGGGACCAACCTAGCACTAAGGTTTATACTTTGTTCGAGTAGGGCATGGGCAACAGTCTTCTCATTTAATTCTTCGATAAAAAATAACACAGGTTAGAGCAATACATAACATATAAGCACAGGTCACCATAATCATCCCAACATGACAAGCATAGGTTTTTGAGATACATCATAGAGCAAAACTAAACCAAGGAAATATACTTGATATCACCATGTATACATGTCTCCAACTGATAAGCCCATCTATAACTGTGTGTACCAACTCCTGGTCTGCTGCTATGCTCTAATGAACTAGATCATCACCAAATCATCTCAATGGGCTCCTAAATCTCAGTCCTGGTGTTAGTCCTAGGTCTGTCAACTATTTTCCTTAGGCTTACCTTTTACCTTAGACAATTTTATTCTTTTTCTACTATGTTTAGGTTGTTTTGATTTCGTTTTAAATATATTTTTGCATTAAACAAATATGTTAGCTTAGACTTACGCTCCTAGTAGATTAATAAGTGATTATTCAAATAATAAAATAAATGCAAGGTTAGGGTTGAAATATTTCATATCCTATGTTCTTATGCAACTTGGTAGCGCATTTCATCATTCATGCACATGCGCACTGCCAGATTGCCAAGTTAGGGTTATGTGTAGGTTTTCAAACCCTATCAAATAATGATGCAGTTGTTCAATCTTTGGGACTTGTTCTAGCTAACAAGCTGATAGTTGGCTCTGAATTACACCTGGAAAAGCAACAGTACTGCTCCATGTTTAAAGATCATTTCGAACTCAATGCTCTGTACCCTATCAATATCAATTTGGTATGAAACGATGATTGATCTCCAAAGAGGGATTTTCATGTTTTCTTCTGAGATTTTTGTTTCTAGTGTTCTATCTATAGCTTCGAATTCAATCATGGATTTAGATAAGAAACCCTGTTCCAGTGGTCATGTACTCAGAACTGAACCCAAAAATGTTGAATGGATGAGTAAATTTCCATTAGCTATTGCAAAGTTGAAAGAAGCAAGCTGGTACACCTTGTGTGAGAGAATTGGGGATTATAATGTGGAGGTTACGAAGTCTTTCTGTCAGAATTCTAAGGAGTCGGTGGTGAATGTTGGTGGGTTCGAGTTTCCAGTAACAGAGGACTCCATTGCACAAGCTATTGGCATCGCTCCTAAAGGTGAGAAATGTTTTAAAAGACAATCAATAGATGAAGACTATGGAGAATTTCTTCTACCTGCACACAAAAACCGTGATTGGAGCCAAGGGATTCAAAGGGCCTGTTTACTTGAAGAATGGTGTAACGTTCTGCAGATCGTCCAAAGATATGTTACATATGAGGGGAGGTTCGCCACCATTTACCTCTATCATATGCGGTTCCTTCAGCACATATCAGGTACCAAAAGGTTAAACTTACCCTATTACTTTTTGAAGAGTTTAAGTAAGATGGCTATTAGGGTACAAAATCATCTTGATTCTTCCAGTAACAACATTTTTCATCACGGCTTGGTTAAATTGTTAATAGCCAAAGAATTAGAGAAACATGGGAGATCTTGGTGTCATTTCTTGTTTTGGTTCGGTTTCAAAATTGAATTTAAGGAGTGTGAAGAAAGTAAAAGAAAAGAAAACCATACCAGAAAAAAGCTCATGAAAATTCCTTCTAATATAGAGGCGGTTAATCACCACAAAGGTAAAACTCCTAGAGAAGAAATGTCTGTTCAGACACCTTCAAAGATTGAGCAAGGTAGATTCGAAGATATAGGAATACAGGAGTGTGACACATGTAAAAAATCTGTGGTCAAAGATAAAGAAATTGGGGTAAGTTAGGAATTAAATCCTTCTCATAGTAAATTTCTTATTCCTACAGAAAGCTCATTGAAGCCTGTTAAAGTTTATTCAAGGCCTAAGACTTGTCCTGTAAACAAATTAAGATTAAATATGAAGGCTGTGTTGAACCCAAAGATAAAAAAGAATAAGGTTATAGAACTGCAGGAGTCATCAGATGATGAGGAAGATGAAAGGGCAAAGTTTGTTGAATCAACACTAAATAAGGTATAGATAACATTGAGCAGAATTTGAAAAGGGTACTAGATCTTGTTCCCAAAAATTGTCCAAATCATTTTGATGATGAAGAAAATCTACAGGAGAATAGATCATCAATAATCTTAGATTTTAAAGGAAAAATTGTAGCTGAATTTGAACCTGGTGAACCTTCAAAAGAACAAGCAAATCTGGATAAAGACAGTACTGTAAATGAAGCTTGTGAGGATTCAGATATCTTTATGAAAGAATTTGAAAAGATAAACAAAATAACGAAATTGAGCTGTTCAAGTTTTAGAATGAACATATAAATCAAATTAATTATAGTTTGATCCAAGCAAACAAGATGTTGAAACAAGATTTGCATGAGATAAATAAAAATGATTCAAAGCTGGTGCAAGTGGAAGAAAAAGCAGTTAAAAGGAGGAAGATATCACAGGAACATAACATTCAGCTTATCAAAGAAAAGAAAGAGGTTGAGGAAAGGCTAACTCAAGTCCAAAAGGAATACAACCGGTTACAAAAGAAGGCACATGCATTGGATGGGCTAGCTGTGCTGGCTGAAGTTGCTAGGAGACTTTGATTTGATGATGAAAATTGGTCTATATTAGACACATGTCATTGTCGGTTAATTAGATCTTTAAGTTTGATACTTTTCTATTTTTGGAAATTCAATTCCAAAAAAAAGTGGATCTAGAAACAATATTTTTGGTTTTACCTTTCCTATATATTGTAAAGTTTTGTTTGAACAAGAGGAGACACATGAGGATCGATATATGCATGGAACCTGTGTACAATTCGACATTTATATGACTGTGTAAGGACTTCTTTATTAAAATGAATGACTCTTTTGTCTATGGGAGCTAGGTTTAAAACTACATATTGTTTTAATGTTCTTTGGTTCTGTTTGAACTATTGTCTGCACTTTTTATTTATATGGATGTTTTCTGTATGAATGCCTGTGTAGGCAAATGAATATTATTGCAGAAAGATGTTTAAAATGTATTTTTGAACACTTGAATTTTATATGATGCAGTAAATGTAAAACTATTTGTTTCCTCTTTGTATCATTTATGTTTTGAACCTATCTCTTATCCTTAAACAATTATTCTTTCTTTATATTCTGTCCTTGTACATATATTATATGATGTTTTCAGGTCATTTATTCTTTTATACATGATTTTGTATTCTTGGCTTTTTATTGTTATCCAAAAAATGAACAAAAACAACCTTTAAATATTGAGGTGCCTAAACCCTGCTTCCCTGTAGTCTAGTTGGCAGACTTTAGGACAAACATCTTTTTGAGACCATACTGGGGAGCAGGCAAAGAAGTTCTTCCTTGGTTTAACATTGATAGATCTGGTTTTAAGGGTGAACATAATCAGTGAATTGTTTCATAGACTACTTTTTTCACATGTTCTGTTAAAGGAAAGCAAGTGTGGCTCCTAAAATAGCTGGGACTAGGGAAAATATTTCATCTCCTCTACATCCAGGAGTCCCAGATCCTGAGCAGATTTTGAGGGATGCTATGCAAAAATTGAGTTCTACCTCATCTGGAAGATTTCTGTATCCTTCATCTTTAGATATATCAGATCATTCACAGTCTGCTTCTCCTTATGCTAATCTACAACCTAAGAAAGAAAAAGAGGAACAAGACTTGTCTTTTCCTGTCACTCAAATTGATAATTTTCATGTTTTTACCAATCCTTTATTGTCCGAAGTGGTTAAAACTGAGTTTCTACATTCTGGAGGATTTTCATTAAAAACTCAAGTTTCACCTTACACTCCTTTCACGAGTAGGATCTCGCTTCATCAAGCCAATCTAGTCCAAAAATGGTTGCCCAACCTCCTGATTATATGGACAGAATAGCGGCTGCAAGGTATGCCCTATTGGTGCTGCCTTAGCCCCTTCATGCTCTTCCTGAGGTAGGGTTAGTGGTGTGGCAAGCATGCGCCGTGCTTATAAGTGTATAAGTTTAGATAAGTGTTAGGTCAATAGAAAAAAAGAGGGTCTCCTTCTTCCTCTTACCTGGTTCAACTATTGCTTGGGATACTTTTGCTGGGCGTGACTCTGGGAGTAGCATTGGATAGGTGATTGCCTTTTTCGAAACTAATCCAGCCAGATGGAAGGCTTGAATTCCAGATCATGCCTGGGGTAATTATCAAAACTATCTGCCTAGGTTTAATGGTCAGGGTGAGGTAACAATAGAGGAACACTGGAATGCATTTTTTAGTTATGCTGACAATCAGAACATTGAAGCTAAGGATGTTTGGATGAGGATGTCTGTTCAGAGCTTAGATGGAGAGGTCAGAAAATGGCTCAGAGAGCTACCGGTAGGATCCATAGATGGGATATAAGCATTAGAAGAGGTGTTTATGAAGCAGTGGGGGGATACAAAAGACTACCTTTACTACATCACTAAGTTTGGAGCTTTGAAAAGTAAGAAAAATGAATCAATTGTAGATTTTTCAAAATGCTTCAATAAGATGTATGGTAAGATACCAACAGAATTAAAGCCTTCTGAAACATCTGCAAAACTCACGTATGCAAATTCATTTGATTTTGAGTTTTATTTATTATTAAGAGAAAGAAGGTCTGTAACTTTGCTAAATATGCAGGAAGCTACATTAAAAGTTGAGTCAAATATGTTGGCATCAAGTAAACTTAAAGAACAATTAGAATACCAAGAACAAGATAAAAAGGGAAAAAAAGAAATGGTGCCATCAACTTGTACAGGAAAAACATAAGATAAAATGGATGAAATGAATAAGTTAATCAAAAGTCTGTCTGCAGAAGTTAACAGGCTGGAAATGGAGAATAAGAATCAGAATAGACCTTTGCAAGAAGGAAATCCAAATCAATTTAGATGTCCTTTTGTTCCAACATTCTTGCCCAGAGAAAGAAGGAACGATGACATTTAAAGAGAGAGAAAAGATAATGAGGATCAGATAGTTCAACCTCCTTTCCAAAATAATTTGTTGAATGAAGAGGAGGAGGTTGAGGAGCTAGAATATGAAGATTTAGACCAGAATATCAATCATCTTGAAGAAGAGTCATCTGGAAGTTTTCTTACTAAAACTCATCATCAAAATTCTAAATATTTTGATGATTTCAGCTATACATCTCCAACGGATATTTATCTGACAGATCCAAAAAAGTTCTATAATCTAAGGTCTGGTGCTAAGCAAGTTGCTCAAATTCCTAAAAAGAAAGTAGCTGCTCCTATCAAACAATGGCTTGATCCATCATTGGAAAAGAAACATAACCAAAGGGTTAATAAAGCTAAGCTCACAGAGTTGGAAGAAACCGATAAGAATAATTAGGGTTTCAATTTTGAAAATGAGTTGAGTAAGGTCAAGATTCCTCTCCCATTAGCAGAGTTGATGAAAATACCTTCATTTAGAGATCCTGTTTACAGAATGCTGAAATCATAGGCTAATGAAATCCTTTTTGATGTTATAAACCTACAAGATGAGCATCCCACCATTATTGTTGGTTCTTCCTCACTTGATAAAGTTGAAAATAAATTAGATTTCCCTCCTCTTTTCTATATTACCTTAACCATTCATGAGCAAATGCTACACAACTGTTTGTTAGACTCTGGAGCTTCTCATAATCTTATGCCCAAAGCTGTTATGGAAGCCTTAGGCTTGAGCATTACTAGACCTTATCATGACTTGTTCGCTTTTGATTCAAGATCAGTTAAGTGTTTAGGAGTGATCAACGATCTTGTTGTCAAGCTTGCACAATTACCTATGAAGAGTGTTATTATGGATGTAGTCGTTGCTGATATTTCACCTAAGTTTGGCATGTTGCTATCAAGATCCTGGGAAAAAAGAGTGGGAGGTACTTTACAAATGGATTTATCCTATGCTACTATTCCAATATTTGGAGGAGAGCACAGGAGGTTATACAGAGAAGTACAGTTGGCTTATTTGGTAAGTGACAACAACAATCCAACAAATCATCCAATCTATGTTGTATAAGAAGATATAGGATCTTGTATGATGCGTTTGAGTAATGAAGAAACATTTGGTGTTCTGCAAGTGGAAAAGGAAGTACTAGTTCAACATAGTGCTAAAAACATGATGAATTGTGGCAGATGTACTTTGATGGTTCTTCATCTAAAGAAGGAGTAGGAGCTAGAATTGTTCTCATTTCTCTTAGAGGAGAAATTATTTGTCTGATATACAAATTGGAATTTCAGACAACTAACAATACAACAGAATATGAAGCATTAGTACTGGGACTTAGAGCTGCAAAGGATTTCGGAATTCAACAACTGGTTGTTTTTGGCGACTCCGAGTTGGTGGTTCAACAGGTCAGAAATGTTTATCAGGTAAAGCAGTAGTTGTTAAAAGTTTATAGAAATGAAGTATGGGATCTGATGGATAATTTCTTTTTAGCATTTAATATTTTCTTCATTCCTAGAGATTAAAATCAAACATCAGACTCTTTGGCTCTAGCAACAACATTTTTCAAAGTCCCGCAACACACTTAACTCAAATATCCAATTGAAGTTAGGTACAGGCCTTCAATTCCTGGAGAGTGTTTTAGGATGATCAGGAAATCAAGAAATTCTTGGAATTAATAGGTGAGTTTCCAATCTCTCAGATTGATGAAGAACAAGATGATGATGTGAATGAATTTTCATCTTTTATAGAACAGTCAATTGCTAATCATAATATTATTGAACTCAAAGGAAATTTCATTCCAAAGGGTTTAGTTTCTCTAGAAAGATTGTTTTTAAATGATAGTACTTTAGCAAAACCAACTATGCAATCTTCTGAAGAAAATGTTAGTAGCTGTAACATTGGAATTGAAAGTCAACCTAAGATCATTAAAATTTCTAAGTTGCTGTTAGAAGAGAATAAAAAGTATATTGGTCTCTTAAAAGAATTTGTGGATATATTTGCTTCATCATATGAGGATCTCAAGACATGTGATACTAGCAAAATTCAATATAAGATTCTTGTAAAACTTGATACCAAACCCTTCCGGCAAAAACTTAGAAGAATCAATTAGCATTGTTACCAGTTATTGAAAAGGAGGTGAAAAAGTTATTAGATGCAAAAATTATAATACCTCTTTGGTATCCCACTTGGGTTGCAAATCTGGTTCCCGTTCGAAAGAAAAATGGTGAAAAAAGGTTGTGTTGATTTTCGTAATCTGTACAGATCTTCTTTAAAAGATAATTACCCCGTGCTTAAGATAGATCAGATCTTGCAAAGGGTAGTTGGTGCTCAAAGAATATCAACGATAGATGGTGTTTATCCTAAAGTCTGCTACCAAAGGGTAGTTGGTGCTCAAAGAATATCAACGATAGATGGTGTTTATCCTAAAGTCTGCTAACTAGACTAAATGGTAGCAGTTTTTAGGCACCTTAAAAATCAAAGATTGTTTTTGTTGTTTTATGGATAACAATATAAAAGTCAAGAATATAAAGACAAGTACAAAGAAACAAAGATTTGGAAACTTCAGATAATACATTCATAAGGACACGATTTTTCAGAAGGAATAACAGTACAACTTTTCAGGATCCAGGAGATAGGTTTAAATCATATAGACAAGGAATAAACATACAGTTCATCCACTGCATAATATGTAAAAATCTAGGTGCTCAAAAATACATTTCAAATATCATTTAAGCAGTAATATCCACTTGCCAACACAAGCATCTAACTCGGCCTCTTTTCGAGCTCCTCTTTATCTTTAACAAGCTGATCATTCTGTTCCTGCACCACTTTCCTTCTCTTTACTGCTTCCCCTACTACCTGTACTAACTCTGAGTAGTTTTTATTTACTTCTTGTAGGTCTTGCTTCAACATCCTGTTGGCTTTCATTAAACCATCATTAATATGATTCATATGTTCATTTTGAAATCTGAAATGATCAATCTCTCTTTTATCCTGTTCAAATTATTTCATAACATTTTTGTCATTGAAATCTGCAACATTTTCCTCATTGAAATCTGCTTGCCTTTTTGATGATTCACCCATTTCAACTTCAGAAATCAATGATGTTGTATTTTCTTCCAAATCTTCATCATTATTAAAATTAAAAGGACAATTCTTGGGAATTAAATTTGGAAAATTTCTCAAACTTTGGTCAATACCCTTTAGAACTTGATTTAATGCTGATTCTAATTTCTTTGATCTTTTATCTTCTTCATCATCACTTGAAGAATCTTGCACACTTATAATCTGATCTTTTTTAATCTTTGGATCTAACATTGCTTTCATATTCAGTCTCAACTTATTTACAGGTCGTGTCTTTGGCCTGAAATATACTATAACTGGCTTAGATGAACATTTTGTAAGTTTTGAGGGTTTACTAAGAGAAAAATTGAGGTATGATCTTTTCTTAGCCGTTTCCATTTTATCAACAGGGTCCATGACTGAACTGCAATTTTTCAACTCCTCATACTTCTTTTGTTCAACTTTAGCAGATGTTTGAATATTTATTTCTTTTTCAGGAACTTCTTCTCTGTGGTGGTCTTCTACTTCATTTTCAGACAAAGCCTGCAAAGGCTTTGACCCATTATCTGCTTCTGTACTAGCAGGAATCTTCATGGTCCTTTTCCTAGTAGGGTTTTGTTTTCTTTTACCCTCTTCCCCTTCCTTAAACTCAACTTTGAAACCCGACCAGAATAAAAAATGAGACCAAAATCTTTCATATTTTTCTAACTCTTCGTTTAACTTGTCTATAGAAAAAGAAAAACAAAAACTATACAGGTGAACTCCAAGTTGTATAAAAGTATTCGTTTTTGTCAGGACTTAGTTTTGGTCTGGAATTAGTTTGTCATAAAACCAAAGGAAAACTCAGAGTCTGAGTAATAGGAGAAAAAAGAGTATTCGAGCAATTAACAGTTTGACCAGGCCATGGTGAAAAATATTGTTGCTAGAAGAATTGGGATGAGTTCGAACCCTAATAGCCATTTTACCTAAACTTTTTAGTAAGTAATAAGGTAGGTTTAACTTCTTTGTACTTGATACGTGCTGTAGAAAACACATATGGTAGCGGTAGATGGTTGCAAACCTTCCTTCACACGTCACATATCTTTCCTTCACACGTCACATATCTTTGAATGATGTGTAAAACATCATACCATTCCTCAAGCAGAAAATCCCTTTGAATCCCTTGGCTCCAGTTAGGGTTTTTATGTGTAGGTAAAAAGAAACTGACTGTAATCTTCATCAATAGACTGTCTTTTGTACCACTTTTCACCCTCAGGAACGATGCCAATAGCCTGTGCAATAGTTTCCTTTGTCACTGCAAACTCGAGCCCACCAACCTTCACTGTTGATCTTTTAAAATTTTGGCAAAAGGACTTTGTAACCTCTATGTGATAATCCCCAATTCTTTCAAACATGGTGTACCATCCTGCTTCCTTCACCTTTTCAACAGCTAATGGAATTTTATGCATCCATTCAACATTTTGGGGTTCGATTTGGAGTACATGGCCATTGGGACGAGGTTTCCTATCCAACTCCATGACTGAATTTGAAGCCGTAGATACAGTACTAGAAACAGAACCCTCAGAAGAAAACATAAAAACCGCTCTTTGCAAATCAACCATCATATCATCTCGGACTGACAGAGTACAGAGTATTAGGTTCAGAATGATTTTAGAATGTGGAGTGGTACGAGTGTTCCTCCATGTGTGAGTCGGAGCCAAGTTTTGGCTCGTTAACAGGAACAAGCCCGCAAAATTGATCAACTGCATGATTATCTGATAATCCTGCATATAACGCCAATCTTGGCAAGCTGGCAGCGCGCATGCATATGAATGATAAGATGCGTTGCCAGCTTGTGGTTTAACTTCTTTGTACTTGATACGTGCTGCAGAAAACACATATGGTAGTGGTAGATGGTTGCAAACCTTCCTTCACACGTCACATATCTTTGAATGATGTGTAAAACATCATACCATTCCTTAAGCAGAAAATCCCTTTGAATCCCTTGGCTCCAGTTAGGGTTTTTATGTGCAGGTAAAAAGAAACTGACTGTAATCTTCATCAATAGACTGTCTTTTGTACCACTTTTCACCCTCAGGAACGATGCCAATAGCCTGTGCAATAGTTTCCTTTGTCACTGCAAACTCGAAACCACCAAACTTCACTGTTGATCCTTTAAAATTTTGGCAAAAGGACTTTGTAACCTCTATGTGATAATCTCCAATTCTTTCAAACATGGTGTACCATCCTGCTTCCTTCACCTTTTCAACAGCTAATGGAATTTTATGCATCCATTCAACATTTTGGGGTTCGATTCGGAGTACATGGCCACTGGGACGAGGTTTCCTATCAACTTCATGACTGAATTTGAAGCCGTAGATATAGTACTAGAAACAGAGCCCTGAGAAGAAAACATAAAAACCGCTCTTTGCAAATCAACCACCATATCATCTCGGACTGACAGAGTACAGAGTATTAGGTTCAGAATGATTTTAGAATGTGGAGTGGTACGAGTGTTTCTCCATGTGTGAGTCAGAGCCAAGTTTTGGCTCGTTAACAGGAACAAGCCCGCAAAACTGATCAACTGCATGATTATCTGATAATCCTGCATATAACGCCAATCTTGGCAAGCTGGCAGTGCGCATGCATATGAATGATAAGATGCGTTGCCAGCTTGTGCTTGTAATAAAACATAGGAAATATAATTAAACCCAAACATTTCATTTTTTGACATGAAAACATTTATTAATCTATAGGAGCTGAAGTCTTAAACTAATATATTTGTAAATGCAAACAGATATTTTAAAATGAAATCAAAAGCAGGCCAAACATAGGAAAATAAGAAAGAAAATCAACAATGGGTAAGAATGTCTAAGGGAAAATAGCTAATAGACCTAGGACAAACATTGCCTCCATCTTGGGGATGGCATTTCCCTTTGATTTGCCAAGAACTGTAGACCAAGTGCCTTTATTTCTGTCAACTACTACTGATCCATTGGGTTATGGAGTCTTATTTGAACAAAACTAAAACTCACTGGTATTTACAATGTGAAGAATACCCTTCAGATCTTACTTGGGTATAAAAATGCTTCAAAAACTGCCCATTGACTGGGCCTGCTAGTTCATCACCTTCCAAATTCTGTAAGACAAATGTATTGTTTTCTAAACTTCTCACAATTCTGAAAGTTCCCAGCCATAGATGATCAAACCTGCCATGTTTTGGTTTCTCATCTCTTCGTGCATCCCACCTAAGCACCAAATCATCATGAAGGAAATTGTTTTCTTTGACTCTTTTATCAAAACTTTGTTTTATTTTATCTTTATACATTTGAGCCTTTTCAACAAGCATCTCTCTTTCTTGCTGAAGTTCAATCATCTGGAAAATTCTGTGTTGTACCTCATTTGGTTCTTCAAGGTTATCTTGCATAAACTTCATGACTGGGAGACCCAACTGTACAGGAAAAATTGCCTCAGTTCCATATACAAGATGGAAAGGAGAAGTACCAATAGCCTTTTTTGTGGTAATATGATCAGTCCAAAGAGCATATTTCAACTTATTGTCCCATGCTTTCTTATTCTCTAACAACAATTTCTTAATACTGTTTACAATGTCTTTGTTTGTGGACTCTTCCAAGCCATTACCTTGCGGGTAATATGGAGTTGAATGTTTTAAAACAATCCCATGTTTTTCACAGAAATGGACCATATTCTGGGATTTGAAAGCAGGAGCATTGTTTGTGACCAGCTTTCTAGGGCAACTGAATCTACTCAAAATGTTTTCCTCTAGAAAATTTATTATAACTTTTTTGGTAGGAATTGCTTCTACCCATTTTGAAAGAAATCAGTAGCTGTCAAAATATATCCGTGTTGCCCACTGGAATGTGGATTGATCTCTCCTATAAAATCTAACCCCCACTGGTGGAAAGGGGCTTCATCTGAAATAGGTTTAAGAGGCAAAGAAAGCAATTTTTGTTTACCTGCAAACTTTTGGCATTCAACACAAGCTCTTACATGGGAAAATACATTTGAAAATATCTTTGGCCAATAATAGTATGCCCGCATAATTTTAATGGCCGTGGCCTTCCAATAACCGCGCCCACCACAAACTCCTTCATGCATTTCAGGTGTATTAGCCTTAGCTTCTTCCTCATCAACACATCTGAGAAAATTGATTTTCCCAATAAAGGACTGAATTTTTTTTTTATTCTTGGGAATAGTAATTTTCAGAATTGCTTTCACACTCTCTGGGTCAATCTTGATACCATCTGCTGAGACAATATGATCAAGAATTTTTCCTTCCAGCATGGAAAAATGAGATTTCTTTGGGTTCAGAGACAAACCAAACTTCCTGCATTTCAAAAAGGTTTGTTCAAGGTGCTTAAGATGACTTTCATCTGAATCTGAAAAACTGTTATGTCATCTAGATAGATCACCACAGATTTCTCCCTTTCACCCACAAATGCTATGTCCATAGCCCTTTGAAACTTTGCACTTGCATTCGTTAAACCAAATGGCATTTTATCGTACATAAAAGTTCCTCTGGGGGTGGTAAAAGTAGTTTTCTCCCTATCTTCTGGATGAACAACAATTTGGTTGTATCTTGAGAACCCATCTATCATTGATATCCTATGAGCTCCATCTACCTTTTGCAAGATCTGATCTATCTTAGGCATAGGGCAATTATCTTTTAAAGAAGATTTGTTCAGGTTATGAAAATCAACAGATAACCTTATCTCACCATTTTTCTTTCCAACAGGAACTAGATTTGCAACTCAAGTGGAATACCAAAGAGGTACTATAATTTTTGCATCCAGCAACTTCTTCACCTCCTTTTCAATAACTGGTAATAATGCTGAATTGATTCTTCTGAATTTTTCCTGGAAGGGTTTAGTATCAGGTTTTAGAGGGATCTTATGTTGGATAATGCTAGTATCATATGTTTTGAGATCCTCATACGACCAAGCAAATATATCCACAAACCTTTTTAGCAAACTGATATACCTCTTTTTACTTTCTTTTTTCAGCAACTTAGAAATTTTAATGATCTTAGGTTGACTTCTAGTTCCAATATTGTAGCTACTAACATTTTCCTTAGAAGATTGTACAACTGGTTTTGTTAAAGTATCATCATTAAGAAACAACCTTTCTAGTGGAACTAAACCCTTTGGAATGAAATTTCCTTTGAGTTCAATAATTTTATGATTAGCAATTGACTCTTCTGTAAAAGAAGGAAATTCATCCACATCATCATCTTGCTTTTCATCATTCTGAGAATTTGAAAACTCACCTGTTAATTCCAAGAATTTCTTGATCTCCAGATCATCCTAAAACACTCTCCATTGTTTTATGTTATTAGGAATTGAAGGACCATGTCTAAGTTCAATTCAAGAATTTCTTGATATCCAGATCATCCTGAAACACTCTCTAATGTTTTATGTTATCAGGAATTGAAGGACCATGTCTAAGTTCAATTGGGTATCTGAGTTGAGTATTTTGCGGGATTTTGAAAAATGTTGTTGCTAGAGCCAAAGAGTTTGCTGTCTGATTCTGATCTCTAGGAATGAAAGTAATATTGAATGCTGAAATAAATTATCTATTAAATCCCACACTTCATTTCTATACACTTTTAACAACTGCTGCTTTACTTGATAAACATTTCTGACCTGCTGAACCGCTAACTCGGAGTCGCCAAAAACAACCAGTTGTTGAATTCCCAGATCCTTTGCAGCTCTTAGTCCCAGTACTAATGCTTCATATTCTGTTGTATTGTTAGTTGTTTGGAATTCCAATTTGTATATCAGACAAATATTTTCCCCTCCAGAAGAAATTAGAACAATTCCAGCTCCCGCTTCCTCTTTAGATGAAGAACCATCAAAGTACATCTGCCATAATTCATCATGTTTTTCAGTACTATGATAAATTGGTGCTTCCTTTTCTACTTGCAGAATACCAGACGTTTCTTCATTGCTCAAATGCAACATACAAGATCCCAAGTCTTCTTCCATAGCATAGATTGGATGATTTGTTGGATAATTGCTCACTTACCAAATAAGCCAACTGCACTTCTCTGTATAACCTCCTTTGTTCTCCTCCAAATATTGGAATAGTAGCATACGACAAATCCATCTGTAAAGTACTCCCCACTCTTTTTGCCCAGGATCTCGAAAGCAACATGCCAAACTTAGGTGCAATGTCAGCAACAACCACATCCATCATAACACTCTTCATAGGTAATTGTGCAAGATTGACAACAAGATCTTTCATCACTCCTAAACATTGAACTGCTCTTGAGTCAAAAGCAAACAAATCATGACAAGGTCTAGTAATGCTCAGACCCAGGGCCTCCAAGACAGCTTTGGGCATAAGATTATGAGAAGCTCCAGAGTCTAACAAACAGTTGTGTAACATTTTCTGATGAATTGTTAAGGTAATATAGAAAGGAGAAGAGAAATCTGATTTCTTTTCAACTTTGTCAGGTGAGGAAGAACCAACAAAAATGGTAGGATGCTCATCATGTAGGTTTATAACATCAGAAGGGATTTCATTACCTTGTGATTTTAGCATCCTATAAGCAGGATCTCTAAATGAAGGTATTTTCATCAGCTCTGTTAATGGGACATGAATCTTGACCCTACTCAACTCATTTTCAAAATTGAAACCTTGATTACTCTTATTGATTTCTTCCAACTTTGTGACGTTAGATTTATTTACCCTTGTCATTCTGTTTCTTTTCTAATGATGGATCACGCCATTGTTTGGTAGGAGCAACTACTTTCTTCTTAGGAATTTGAGCAACTTGTCTGGTACTAGATCTTAGATTATAGGACTTTTTTGGATCTGCCTGATAAATATCAGCTGGAGAAGTATAGAAATCATCAAAAAATTCAAAATTTTGGTATTGATCTTTAGTAAGAAAACTTTCATATGATTCTTCTTCAAGATGATTAATATTTTGATCAAGATCTTCATATTCCAACTCCTCAACCTCCTCTTCATTCAACAAATTATTTTGGAAAGGGGGCTGCACTCTTTGGTCCTCATTATCTTTTCTCTCTCTTTGAATGTCATTATTCTTCCTTTCTCATATTCAAACTCCTCAACCTCCTCTTCATTCAGCAAATTATTTTGGAAAGGGGGATGCACTCTTTGGTCCTCATTATCTTTTCTCTCTCTTTGAATGTCATTATTCCTCCTTTCTTTGGGCAAAAATCTTCGCATAAAAGGACGTCTAAACTGATTAGGGTTTCCTTCTTGCAAAGGTCTACTTAAATTTTTATTCTCCATTTCTAATCTGTTGACTTTTTTGCAGACAAATTTTTAATTAACTTATTCATTTCCTCCATTTTGTCTGATGACTTACCTGTAGAATTTGATGGCATCATTTCCTTCTTACCCTTTTTATCTTGATCTAAGTATTCTGATTGTTCTTTAAGCTTATTTGATGCCAGAATGTTTGATTCAACTTCTAATGCAACTTCTTGCATATTAAGCAAGGTCCCTGACCTTCTTTCTCTTAGAAGTAAAGAAAACTCAAAATCGAATGAGTTTGAATAGGTGAGTTTTGTAGAGGTCTCATAAGCTTTATTTTCTACTGTTATTTTGCTGTACATCTTATTGAAGCGTTTTGAAAATTCAACAACAACTCATTCATTTTTCTTTCTTTTCAGAGCCCCAAATTCAGTGATGTAATAAAGGAAGTCTTTTGTATTACCCCCACTGTTTCATGAACACTTCTTCCAATGCTTCTATGCCATCTATTGATCTTGTAGGAAACTCTCTGAACCATTTCCTAACTTCTCCATCTAAGCTCTAGGCGAACATTCTCATCTAGACATCCTTGGCTTCAATATTCTGATTGTCAGCATAACTAAAGAAAGCATTCCAATGCTCCTCTGCTGTTACCTCCCATGACCATTACACCAAGGGAGATATTTCTGATAGTCTCCCCTAGGAAGAGCATGAAGGGGCTGAGGCATTACCAAAGGGGCATACCTACCAACTACTATACAATCCATATAGTCAGGAAGCTGAGCAACCATTTTTGGGCTGAGCAACCATTTTTGGACTAGATGGATTTGGACTGGATTGGCTTGAACTAGATTGATTTGATGAAGAAGGAGAATTTTTGAACTTGAGTTGATGAAGTGGGACCCTACTCGTGAGAGAAATGTAAGGTGAAACTTGAGTTTTTAAAGAAAAACCTCCTGTATGTAGACACTCAATTTTAACCTCTTCAGACAATAAAGGATTTGAGTAACAGGAAAAGACAAGTCTTGTTCCTCTTTACCCTTTTTAGCGTGTGGATCAGTAGAAGGAGAAGCAAATTGTGATGGATCAAATATTTCTAAAGATGAAGGATACAAAAACCTTCCTGATGAAGTAGAAATCATTTTTTGCCTAGCATCCCTCAGTATCTGCTCGGGATTTGGGACTCCTAGATGTAGAGGAGATGAAGGGTTTGCCCTAGTCCCAGCTTTTTTAGGAGCCACAGTTGCTTTCCTTTTTTAAAACAAGTGAAAAAAGTAGTCTATAACACCATTCACTGATTATGTTCACCCTAGAAATCAGATCTGTCAATATTAAACTAAGGAAGAACTTGTATGCTTCCTCCCCAGTATGGTCGCCAAAAAGAGGTTTATCTTAAAGTCTGCTAACTAGACTATAGGGTAGCAGTGTTTAGGCACCTCAGAAATCAAAGATTGTTTTGTTGTTTTATGGATAACAATATAAAAGTCAAGAATATAAAGATGGGTACAGAGAAACAAAGATATGAAAACTTCAGATAATACATGCATAAGGACAAGATTTTATAGAAGGAAGAAGGAATAACAGTACAACTTTTCAGGATCCAGGCGATAGGTTTAAATCATATAGACTCAAGGAATAAACAAACAGTTCATCCACTACATAATATGTAAAAATCTAGGTGCTCAAAAATACATTTCAAACATCATTTAAGCGGTAATATCCACTTGCCAACACAGGCATCTGTATAGAAGACATCTATATAAATAAAATGCAGCCAACGGTTCAAACAGAACCATAGAATATCAACAAAATATATAGTTTAAACCTAGCTCCAAATAGATAATAAGTCATTCATTCAGTAAAGAAGTTCTTACATAGATAAAGTATTGCAGAATTGTACAAGCTTCCAGCATATGTCGACCCTCATGTGTCTCCCTTTGTTTAACCAAAATATTACAATATATAGGAAAAAGGGTAAGATCGAAAGTTTGTTTGTAGATCCACTTTTTATGGGTAACTTCCAAAAATAGAAAAGTATCTATCTAAAAAGATCTAATCTAGCTAAGCATGACAAGTGTCAAATCTATACTAAGCTAGACATCATATCAAAGTCTTCTAGCTGCCTTATCCAGCGTAGCTAATCCATCCAGCGCATGTGCTATCCTTTGCAATCTGTTGAACTCCTTTTGCATTTGACTCGACCTCTTTTCAAGCTCCTCTTTATCTTTAACAAGCTGATCATTTTGCTTCTGCACCACTTTCCTTCTCTTTACTGCTTCCTTTGCTACCTGTACTAACTCTGAGTAGTTTTTATTTACTTCCTGTAGGTCTTGCTTCAACATCCTGTTGGCTTTCATTAAACCATCGTTAATCTGATTCATATGTTCATTTTGAAATCTGAAATGATCAATCTCTCTTTTTTGTTTATCCTGTTCAAATTCTTTCATAACATCCTCTGAATCTTCATTTGCAACATTTTCCTCATTGAAATCTATAACATTTTCCTCATTGAAATATGCTTGCCTTTTTGATGATTCACCCATTTCAACTTCAGAAATCAATGATGTTGTATTTTCTTCCAGATCTTCATTATTATTAAAATTAAAAGGACAATTCTTGGGAATTACATCTGGAACATTTCTTAAACTTTGGTCAATACCCTTCAGAACTTGATTTAATGCTGATTCTAATTTCTTTGATCTTTTATTTTCTTCATCATCACTTGAAGAATCCTGCACACTTATAATCTGATCTTTTTTAATATTTGGATCTAACATTGCTTTCATATTCAGTCTCAGCGTATTTACAAGTCGTGTCTTTGGCTTGAAATATACTTTAACTGGCTTAGATGAACATTTTGTAAGTTTTGAGGATTTACTAAGAGAAAAATCGAGGTCTGATCTTTTCTTAGCCGTTTCCATTTTATCAACAGGGTTCATGACTGAGCTACAATTTTTCAACTCCTCGGGCTTCTTTTGTTCAACTTTAGCAGGTGTTCAAATATTTATTTCTCTTTTTTAGGAACTTCTTCTCTGTGGTGGTCTTTGTCTTCATTTTCAGACAAAGGCTTTGACCCATTATCTGCTTCTGTACTAGCAGGAATCTTCACGGTCCTTTTCCTAGTAGGGTTTTTTTTTCTTTTACCCTCATTCCCTTCCTTAAACTCAACTTTGAAATCCAACCAGAATAAAAAATTAGACCAAGCTCTTTCATATTTTTCTAACTCTTGAGAAATTAACAGTTTGACTAGGCCATGGTGAAAAATACTGTTGCTAGAAGAATCGGGATGATTCCGAACCCTAATGGCAATTTTACCTATACTTTTTAGCAAGTAATAAGGTAGGTTTACTTCTTTGTACCAAATACGTGCTGCAGAAAACGCATATGGTAGCAGTAGATGGTTGCAAACCTTCCTTCACATGTCACATATCTTTGAATGATGTGTAAAACATCACGCTATTCCTCAAGTTGAAAAGCTCTTTGAATCTCTTGGCTCCAGTCGGGGTTTTTGTGTAAGTAAAAGAAACAGACTGCAATCTTCATCAATAGACTGTCTTTTGTACCACTTTTCACCCTTAGGAATGATGCCAATAGCCTGTGCAATAGTTTCCTCTGTCACTGCAAACTCGAGCCCACCAACCTTCACTGTTGATCCTTTAAAATTTTGGCAAAAAGACTTTGTAACCTCTATGTGATAATCCCCAATTCTTTCAAACATGGTGTATCAGCCTGCTTCCTTCACCTTTTCAACAGCTAATGGTATTTTATGCATCCATTCAACATTTTGGGGTTCGATTCGACGTACGTGGCCACTGGGACGAGGTTTCCTATCCAACTCCATGACTGAATTGGAAGCCGTAGATACAGTACTAGAAACAGAGCCCTGAGAAGAAAACGTAAAAAACCCTCTTTGCAAATCAACCACCATATCATCTCAAACTAACAGAGTTCAAAGTATTAGGTTCATAATGATTTTAGAATGTGGAGTGGTACGAGTGTTCCTCCAGGTGTGAGTCAGACCCAAGTGTTGGCTCGTTAACAAGAACAAGCCCCAAAAACAGATCAACTGCATGATTATCTGATAACTCTGCACATAACGCCAATCTTGGCAAACTGGCAGCGTGCATGCATATGAATGATAAGATGTGCTGCCAGCTTGTATTAAAACATAGGAAATATAAATGAACCCTAACATTTCATTTTTTGACATGAAAAGACATTTATTAATCTATAGGAGCTTAAGTCTTAAACTAATAAATTTGTAAATGCAAACAGATATTTTAAAATGAAATCAAAAGCAGCCCAAACATAGGAAAAGAAGAAAATCAACAAGGAGTAAAAATGTCTAAGTTAAAAAAAAGGCCCAGGGAAAATAGCTAACAGACCTAGGACAAACAAATGGGTTCTCAGGTTACAACCAAATTGTTGTTCATCCAAAAGATAGAGAAAAAATTGCTTTTACTATACCCTGGGGAATTTTTATGTACGATAAAATGCCATTTGGTTTAATGAATTTAGGTGCAACTTTTCAGAGGGCTATGGACATAGCATTTGATGGTGAAAGGGAGAAATTAGTGGTGATTTACCTGGATGACATAACAGTGTTTTCAGATTTAGATGAAAGTCATCTTAAACATCTTGAACAAACCTTTTTGAAATGCAGAAAGTTTGGTTTGTCCCTAAACGCAAATAAATCTCATTTTGCCATGCAGGAAGGAAAACTTCTTGGTCATATTGTCTTAGCTGATGGAATCAAAATTGACCCAGAACGTGTGAAAGCAATTCTGAAAATTACTATTCCAAGGAATAAAAATGATATTTAGTCCTTTATTGGGAAATTTAAATTTCTTAGATGGTTTATTCCCAATTTTGTAGAAATTGTTAAGCAAATAACTAAAATGCTGAAAAATATCAAGAAGTAAAATGGACTCCAAAAGCAAGGTTATCTTTTGAAATAATAAAACAATTTCTCACAGAAGCACTGATTTTGGTAAGCCATGATTTTTCTAAACACTTCATTGCCTTTTCTTTTGCTTCTGAAGACAGTATAGCAGCGGTACTATTGCAAAAGAATTCAGAAGGTCTTAAACAACCTATTTCATTCTTCACTAAAATTTTAAGGGACTCAGAACTCAAGTATAGCATTTTGGAGAAGCAGGCCTATGCACTTGTTAAAGCCCTTAAGTTTTTCAGAATTTACTTATTGCATTTAAAATTTTTAGCATATGTTCCTAATGCAGCAGTAAAGGAGATCTTAACACAACTTGATTCTGAAGGGAAAAGAGGCCGTTGGATAGCAAAAATAATGGAATATGACGTTGAGATCAAGCCAACCAAACTTGTTAAAGGCCAAGGCTTGGCTAAGTTGCTTACAGAATCTAATTGCCAAGCATTAGGATTGAATTTTGTATTTAATGAATTACTTGAAGAAGAAAAATCTCAGCATGAAAGGGAAAAGGAACAGATTTTTCAGAAGTATGTTGACTCAACTTGGTACAATGATATAGTATATATTTTTTTTATTTCTACAATCTCCACCAGATTTAGATACAGGAAAATTCAGATCATTAAAGTTGAAAGCCATGAATTTCTGTATTTCTGAACACAATCTATTTTGAAAAGATCCTGTAGGTATTCTTCTCAGACGTGTTGATGAGGAAGAGGCTAATGCTATTACAACTGAAATGCACAAAGGAGTTTGTGGTGGGCACCGTTATTGGAAGGCCACGACTTTTAAAATTTTGCGAGTAGGGTAATACTGGCCAAAGATATTTTCAGATGTTTTTTCCCATGTAAGAGTTCGTGTTGAATGCCAAAAGTTTGCAGGTAAGCAAAAATTGCTATATTTGCCTCTTAAACCTATCTCAGTTGAAGCCCCTTTTCAGCAGTGGGGGTTAGATTGCATAGGAGAAATCAATCCACATTCTAGTGGTCAACACAAATATATTCTAACATCCATTGATTTCTTTACAAAATGGGTAGAGGCAATTCCTACCAGAAGAGCAGAAGAGCAAGTCATAATAATTTTTTGGAGGAAAACATTTTGAGTAGGTTTGGTTGCCCAAGAAAGCTCGTCACAGACAATGCTGCTGCTTTTAGGTCTCAAGATATGGTACATTTATGTGAAAAACATGGAATTCTTTTGAAACATTCAGCTCCATATTACCCACAAGATAATGGCTTGGCAGAGTCCACAAACAAGAACATTGTGAACAGTATTAAGAAACTTTTGTCACAGAACAAGAAAGCATGGGATAGTAAGTTGAAATATGCTCTTTGGGCCGATCATATCACTACAAAGAAGGCTATTGGTACTTCTCCTTTCCAGCTTGTATATGGAATTGAGGCAGTTTTTCCTGTACAGCTAGGTCTTCTTGTCATGAAGTTTATGCAAGATAGTCTTGAATAACCAAATGAGGTACAACGGAGAATTTTTCACACTGAAAAAGCTCAGGTATATAAAGATAAAATAAAACAGAGGTTTGATAAAAAAAATCAAAGAAGATAATTTCTTTCCTGATAATTTGGTGCTTAGATGGGACGCACGTAGAGATGAGAAATCAAAACATGGAAAATTTGATCATCTATGGTTAGGACCTTTCAGAATTGTTAGAAGCTTTGGGAACAATACATTTGTTTTACAGAATTTAGAAGGTGATGAGTCGTCTCATAAACAAATTAAGATTAAATATGAAGGTTGTGTTGAACCCAAAGATAAAAACGAATCAGGTCATAGAAGTGTAGGAGTCATCAGATGATGAGGAAGATGAAAGGGCAAAGTTTGTTGAATCAACACTAAATAAGGTATTAGATAACATTGAGCTGAATTTGAAAAGGGTACCGGATTTTGTTCCCTAAAATTGTCGAAATCATTTTGATGATGAAGAAAACCTTCAGGAGAATACAACATCAATAATCTCACATCTTAAAGGAAAAGCTGTAGCTGAATTTGAACCTGGTGAACCTTCAAAAGAAGAAGCAAATCTAGATAAAGACAGTATTGCAAATGAAGCTTGTGAGGATTCAGTTATCTTTATGAAAGAATTTGAAAAAGATAAACATAATAAGGAAATTGAGCAGTTCAAGCTTCAGAATGAACATATAAATCAAATTAATGATAGTTTGATGCAAGCAAACAAGATGTTGAAACAAGATTTGCAGGGGATAAAGACAAATGATTCAGAGTTGGTACAGGTGGAAGAAGAAGCAGTTACAAGGAGGAAGATAACACAGGAACAAACGATTCAGCTTATCAGAGAAAAGAAAGAGATTGAGGAAAGGCTAACTAAAGTCCAAAAGGAATACAATCGGATACAAAAGAAGGCACGTGCACTGGATGGGCTAGCTGCGTTGGTTGAAGCTTCTAGGAGACTTTGATTTGATGATGAAAATTTGTGTAGATTAGACACGTTTTTTTTTACGAGAACGGATAAAATTTTATTAAAAGTCTGGCAAATGGGCTGCCAGGGCCTTATAATGCATATTCCAATAGTCTATACTGAACTCCCTTTTCAGCATAATACCTATGACAATTACTGTGCAGGATCGCATCAGAATCAGCTTCTTCAAGTCTGTAGATGCCTACTTGATGAGGCGGGCTAGAGCAGCCTTAGCCTTAGGGTAGCGCATAATTTGAGCTTTCTCCATTGACTAATAGTTGGATTTTGTTCAGCAGGGTGCCCCAGTTGGATTCAACATCTGCTAGACTATTTAGATTCCTTAAAATATGAAGAGCTTTAAAAGTTCTGAAATGAGACAAAAGGAAAAGAATTTTCCTGTAAATTTGGGCAAGATTGATATCCGTTGGCATCTTCTTTGTATGTAACGCTTTAATAATCAATCTGGAGTCGCCAAAAATAGTGATCTTTTGGATGTTCAGCTTCCGTGCTTGACTTAGACCCTGCCATAGTGCCAGATACTCAGCTTGATTGTTGGAGGCGATACCTAAACCCCAAGCATAGGACAGCTGGAGTTTGCCGGATGGCTAAAAAATGATGCCTCCTCCACCGGCTTGACCGGGATTCCCTTTCGAGGCCCCATCAAAGAAAAGGCACCATTCATCAAGGGCTGATCTCCACTTAATGAAGTCAATTTCATCCAGCCCGATTTCCCAATTTGCCTTTTGAAGAGGTTTGATGGTTTCCTTGCTTTGATGGTTCGGTTTGTACTCTTTAAACCAGCGTTCTTCATCAACAGAAAGGGTGGCCGTATTGCTGATTTCAGTCTTAGTATTTAAAGCTTCGGATAACATGATCTTAGCTTTGACAGCAACTTGAGGGGGGAGTCTGCTTTTCTCCTTAAAGACTCTATTGTTCCTCTCCAGCAAGACTTTCCAGCAAAGGAATTTGGGAATCCACATCCACGTAATCTTAAGGAGGTTTTTTTTACTCAGGTTGAAGGGAGAGAGGGAGTTCCAACCACTGATGATCTCCATTACTATGTTTGGTAAGCTGACAGCGATGGGATGAAGCATAATCCTCCAGACTTCATGAGTGAAATCACAGCTAATGAAAAGATGCTCGATTGTTTCCTCAGCGCGATTGCATAGTGGGAAACGAGATGGCCCTTCCCATCCTTTTCTCCTGAGGTTATCGCTGGTCATAATACTCTTATGGAGCAGAGACCAAATGAAGATGTCAATTTTTGGGATTGACTGAAAGTTCCAGAGGGCTTTCCACGACCCAGGATTGGGGGAGACCCAAGGAAGCTCCAAAATCGCAGGAACTTTCAGTCAATTAATTAGATCATTAAGTTTGATACTTTTCTATTTTTTTGAAATTCAATTCCAAAAAAAAAGTGGATCTAGAAACAATCTTTTTGATTTTACCTTTTCTATATATTGTAAAGTTTTGTTTGAACAAGAGGAGACACATGAGGGTCGATATATGGATGGAACCCGTGTACAATCCGACATTTATATGATTGTGTAAGGACTTCTTTACTGAAATGAATGACTCTTTTATCTATGGGAGCTAGGTTTAAAACTAAATTTTGTTTTAATGTTCTTTGGTTCTGTTTGAACTATTGTCTGAACTTTTTATTTATATGGATGTTTTCTATATGAATGCCTGCATAGACAAATGAATATTATCGCAGAAAGATGTTTAAAATGTATTTTTGAACACCTGAATTTTATATGATGCAGTGAATGTAAAACTGTTTGTTTCCTCTTTGTATCATTTATGTTTTAAACCTATCTCTTATCCTTGAACAATTATTCTTTCTTTATATTTTGTCCTTATACATATATTATCAGATGTTTTCATATCATTTATTCTTCTGTACATGATTTTGTATTCTTCTTTCTTTATATTTTGTCCTCATACATATATGATCTGATGTTTTCATATCATTTATTCTTTTGTACATGATTTTGTATTCTTGGCCTTTTATTCCAAAAAATGAACAAAAAACCTGTAAACACTGAGGTGCCTAAACCCTGCTTCCCTGTAGTCTAGTTGGCAGACTTTAGGACAAACACCTGGCAAGGAAAATATCAGGAACAAGGCTCTGTGGTGAAATGAAGCTGTAAAGATCCATGCTAATACCCCAAGTAAAGGTAGCTTGGAATAGAAAAAGAGACAAGTTTGCATGCTGCATCAATGGAAGCCTGGCTGAAAATGTATATGTTATAAGAGTCCCATAATCTAGTGAAACCCAAAGCTCCTTCCACTTCACTCCACCCCTGCCAAGAATAAGGGTAGGTACGAAATAGATGATGCGAGGTTTCTTCGTAATTCTTGCATAAGACAAATAGCCGCACTCTCTTTTTTCCTTGTTTTAATCATCTTCCATGTAAGAACCTTGTTAGTGAGTACAAGCCATATATGCAGAGTAGACTTCATTGGTGCTTTAACTTTCTAGATTTTATGCCACCACCAGGAGTTCTCACCACCCCCATTTCCAATGAATGCTTTGTAACCCAGCTTATCAGAGTAATAATCCCCAACTGCATTCTTGTTCTAGATTAGTTCATCCTGTACAAGCCAGATTTGGATGTAAGCCTCCAACAATACCTTAGTGAATGAACCCCACTCTAATGCCTGATCCTCATTGAGATACAGTTCCATCGCTGATTGCCAACCTTATTCCCTGAGATTTGTGCAAGAAAAGGCCACACAAAGATTGAGTGTAGCCTTCCCTTTCTGGATAAGATGTAGTATAAGTCAGCCAACCTTATTCCTCAAGATTTGTGTAAGCAAGGGCCACACAAAGATTGAGTGTAGCCTTCCCTATTCTGGATAATATGTAGTATAAGTTCATAGAGAAATACACGACGACCACATCCCATGATTGCATCAACGCCAACATGGGCCAATGAACCACTACCAACTTTCTATGCCAGAAAACTACGATCATTGAGAAAGCAGGGGTCAATGCCTTCCAATGGTGGAGATGTTTATGTATACTCTTTCTTTCTTTGCGAAGCCAGTCAAGTATTGTTTGAGGAGCAATACATTTTTGAATCAAAACCCTTCTCTACAAGTTGTCTTTATTTATGAATTTCCACAGAGAAGTTGTAGCCAAAGTAGGACTGAAGATTTTGACGTCCTTTGCCATCGTCGTCGATTTTCGGGTTAAATTATCTTTTCGACTGACATTGATCTCTGGTTTGTCTTTCCCGCTCCTGCTCCCCGGAAAGGAAGGCTCAGTTCAATTTACCCCATTCATCTAAAAAATTGGCAAGTTTCTAAAGTCAATGCATGGTTGGTCATCATCTTGACGCCACCCACTGCATCCTGCATTCAATGCTTCCAACACACACTCCTTTCAAACTTATAGGGTCACCCATTGAACCCAACAAACTGCTTTGCCTCTATTTCTTGTGCTTTTCTTCGCTTAGATGCTAGACACGTGAGCAAAAAAAAGAGGCCTAGTTGTTGGTGTCATCTCATCTTCAGGTATTCGAATTACATTGGAACAAGATGCAGAATCCGTTCATTCACTCAAAAACCATTCAAACTTCTCAGTTTGTTCGTCCACATTGTACAATATTGATTCATGGAGCGCAACACTACCATAAATCAAATCAATAGAAATCCCATTGAAGTTAAATTTCATAACAAGTACTTGAGCATCTGAAACTCGATTCAGTTATGTAACTTCAGGCATCTGAGCTTGGTTCACCTGAAGGAAACCAGACCTAGATAAAGATAAACCCTTTCCCTTTCCCTTTGAAGTATCATGACCATTTCATCATGTTAAAGCTCAACTACAGGGATCAATAAAGAAAGATCATTTTATACCAATAAATAGAATGGCACTTAAATCCTAGGTATAGGAAGCGTCTCCTCGTGTAAGTGTACTTTGGGTAACCATGTATATGATTTAATATAGAAACATACCAAATTTAAAAGTTTAGCTTGGTTTTCCTTCAAACCTGCCAAAGACATCCCAACTATCAGAACTAGTAGCCTTTTAATTAAAATGAGAATAACATCTCCATAGCGTTGACAGGGTCAGTTGGCAGAAAATTTTAGTCCTAGGGGCATATACTTAAGTTAGATATGTAGTCATAATTCACATGTCAATAATTATTGAATTTATATTAACAAACAAAGAAGCAATAAACCATGGAATGGAATGCAGAGAAATTATTATAATTACAACATATACCAAAATTATCAAACATGAGGTTCAAGTAATGTGATCCAGTTTTGTGAACCAATATTGATTGATTGAGCTATATGGGTCAGTACAAAACACCCATCAAAACTTACAAAACAGAAATCCAGATTGATATATAAGTTTCTATTGCAGCTGCACAGTTTATGACACAAAACCAAGGAATCATAATTAGTAGCAAATTTTCCCCACATCTTCCACCGTCAAATCAACACAATGAGCAGTGCATGGAGTCCAAAACAAAGTGAAGTGCCTCTCCATAGCATCTTACTAGCGACCACATAATTAATTGCATTATCTGTAATAATTTGCACAACATTGTGCACCTCGATATCCTGTATTGACCCCCTCCATCAACTCACGTAAGAGTGTTGCATCTTTTACATATGCTGATGCATCTATTGATTTAATAAACATCGTACCTCTAGGACAATGTACCAAGAAGTTGATAAGGGTTCTACTCGTATCATCTGTCCTAATCAGACATGACTATGCAACTAGTGGTCTTCCATGACTTCTTAAACTCCTCCAATCTAGAATTGATGTCCTTCTTTTCTGCTTGAAGGGATGGCCCTTGCAACTCCTCAAAGGTGGCACTTTTATACCCTAGGCCAACTATTGCAATGGCATCACACATCTCTGCCAAAATGGATTGTTTTTGACAATGGTGAGAGGTATGTTACTCTAGTAAAGACACCTCCCCATAACCCTGTCTGCGTGTACCTTTTCACTTTTCTTTATAATTGAACTGATAGAAGGTTGTGCTCCAACTCTTGTTCGTGGAACAAAATGGAACAAGGACCCCCCTTCTCGATAGGTGAATCAATGGAGCCCCTCCCACTATCTGCACCGACATTGGTAGACATTGATACCCCTGAACCTCTTGTTAAGCCAAAAGTTGCAAGCTCAACTCTGTTTGCTGCAATCTCATCCTTTTTATTTTTTTCATGGATTGAGTCATGTGTAGATCTCATGATCTCCAAGGTCACTTCAGTACATAGACTAACATCGTGCCTAGGGAGTTTAGCTAGATGGTACTTCAATCTGCGAATCCCTCCTGTCATGTGATGCCCACACAATTTACATTTCAAATTCTCCCTGTTTGTCCCATCCTCTGGTTCACCATACTACCAAAAAGGGTACAAAGGCTTTAGCATTTTTGCAAAGGGAATGGCAACCTCAACTTTTAAGAGTCAAAATGCAAGCCTAGGGCACAGAAAACACAAAAAAATACATTAAACCCTTATGAAAAAAATAGTAGCAGTTTGATTTAAAAAATTAGACCTCTAAATTTATACTTTTAGCCATGAAAAATGAGAACAAGAGGGTGTCTAAAAACATAAGAAAACAACCTTGCTGTTCCATTAAAAAAATCCCTTACATTGTGACTGTTTTTCATATTAATGGGCATGGAAATCATTGTTAAAATGACAAAAAAAAAGAGAAATATAGGCAGAGAAAAATGCAAACAATCCATGGAAAAGATGGAAGAAACAATGGGATACAATTACAATGTACATACCTGTTAGAGGAAGAATGACTTAATTGGTTGGAATCTTGAAAAGATAGAAGAAACAATGGGATACAATGTACATACCTGTGAGAGGAAGATTGACTTGGTTGGTTGGAATCTTGAACCCTTGCTCCACAAAAGTCCTTGATGGTAATGTAAAATGGTGTTTGGATGCCTCCACAATGGTTGTTGGTCTCCTTTTACCCTTCTCCCTCGTCCTCCAACAAGAAAATGAAAGTAAAATGAAAAAAAAAAACACCCCTTCACCTCTTTATGTCGCGGATCCCACAGACTGGGCGCTTTTTTCCATCGTGGCGGTATAAAATCGGGAAAAGCACGCTTTTTTGGAATTCAAATTTTAAAAAATCATGATTTTTCCTCACTGAAAAATCAGCGCGAGGAAAAAATCGCAATTTTTCATTGATGTTTACTACATTGGTTTTGATAGCCTGTACTAACACCAATATCATAATACTCTCAAGATCATTAGCATCTCCTAATAATAATCTTCTAGTAGAACCATAGAAATATCTATGAAAGGCAAATAGAGTTTAAAAGGTTGGGAGATAAAATCGTTTAAAGACCACACTAGTCTGAATGATGTTTTTTTTGTCTACCTCCTGTATGTTGATTGGTGAATGCATGCAAATGTATGGTTTTAATTACCATTATGTTCAAAATCATTCAGTGGGTGATATTAATTGGGCATGACAAAATCTTAGATATCACTGTGGAATATTTTTGTCCAATATAAAAAACTTGTTTCCTGACTCGAAGTTGTGTGCGCCAATTTCTCTTGAATGCCTCTGGATGTTGTTATCACATAATTGTAGCTGGGATACCATGATGCAACTGATGCATATTCTCTTTTTTCAAGCCAGTTCTATTGATGGTGATACAACATGGATCATTACTTCAGCATGAGTCATTCAAAGCTTTCATTCAGTATTAGATGTAGAGCATTATCTTGCCATGACTGACTTTGGTGGCGACATAATCCATTCGAGAAGAGCTACAAAGACTGTACATTGTGCCAGATTGGCATTTTCAGGTACAGACATGTGTGTTAAGCAGGTATATCGGTAGTACTTGGATGTATGATGTCTTTGTTGGTTATTTTAGTAGCTATGACTTGACATTGATTAGCTTACTGTAGACAATACATTGTGACAAATTGGCATTTTCAGGTAGAGACATATGTGTGGATAAGAAGGTATATAGGTAGTACTTGGATATATGATGTCTCTGTTGTTTATTTTAGTAGCTATGACTTGACATTGATTAGCTTACTGTAGATGGTACATTGTGACAGATTGGCATTTTCGGGTAGAGACATGTGTGGTTGAGCAGGTATACAGGTAGTACTTGGATGTATGATGATTAGCTTACTGTGGTATTGTGTTGTTTCTAGGACTTATATTATGAGTAGCTGTGCAATCTTTTATGTAAGGCTTTTATGTATGCTCATTTTTAACATACTTAGGTTATCCTGCTGGTTGGCACCACCTATCACTTTCTCCACCCATCTGTATCTTCCATCTGGCATTTACCCAGACTTGAACTTTGACTTGTGAGATTGAGGACACCTTTTCCCCCACTTAGTTTATGATGACAAACCCCATGTTGCTTTGTGTCTCGGCTTCGAGTTGTGCAACAAAACTTGTCCTTGATCTTTCTAGGACAGGAGAACCAATTGATGTTGGTTCATGAGCATAGGTGAGTTGGGTTTTGAAGGCTTGACTTCTCTGGTTGGTTGCCCTCGATGTTTGGTCTTGACTGTGGATATTCCCCGTAGTTTCCCGAAGAGTTGTCAGCTAAAACGTGAAGCATTTTGTATACCATCATTACATGCATTGTATACTATATGCTATATTTTGTGAAATGCAAGCTCAAGAATAAATTTGCAAGTTGTGTCTTTAAACACACCTAAAAGGGGCTAATAAATGAAATGTGAAAGGCCTAAAAAGTAGTGGTTAAATGAATGCTAAACCAAAGACTGCTGGCCATATTTGAAAAATGTAATGACAAAATTCTTCACGGAGCCTACGGGTTGGGATGTGAGATGGAGTAAGAGACAACTAATTATAAGTGTCCCTTGGGATCTCTTCACTACAGTGTCTTGTGTGATCAACGCAAGGGTCCTAGAAAAGGACCTAACTGAGCTTTATTTTAGCTTGGATGTTGTGAGGGACATGTGTTAAAGTTCAATGGACACTTTTCAAATCAACTCATCCATTTGTGAGACATTCCCATTCCTTAATAATCACAAATTCAAGTGGATCCCTTTCCCTATGTATGAGAGATCACTATGTTAAAGTCAAGAAGTCTTCCCCTTCCCTGTGAGCTTTAAAGCCTTTGTTTCGTTACTTCACCCATCATAGTTAATTGCGTAAGTCCCTTAAGTAAAACATACTTAAGGGGCTTTAGAGATCACTATGTCAAAGTCAACAAGTCTTCCCCTTCTGTGACCTTTAAGCCTTTGTTTCGTTACTTTACCCATCATAGCTAATTGCGTAAGTCCCTCAAGTAAAACATACTTAAGGGGCCTTATAGAAGTTGAATGGTTACTCTGATTTAAGTCTGCTATTTATTTAAATTTTTGTACCACTGTCATGCTATTAATGTTTTAAGTCTGGCTACTAACATAATCAATATGAGATTTATTCATCTATGATGTACTCAGGATCATCCACCAAACTATTGCTCAACCTACTTTTACCATGCCAACCCTTTTAACAAAGTCAAACACTGTTTCCAACGTAGTGACTACAAAAATTGATATTGGCTATATTGGTTGCAAACATGCCCTACAATACTACGGTCTCAATTTTCAGGATTGGATCCTATTTTTTAGGTTTAGTGATTATTATCACTTTATTGTTAATCACTTTATTATTGGTCTCATCATATATTTTTTTTGATGAGACTACTTCAGAGAGTGGCGCTCCTAGGGCCCTACAACGCTCTAGGGGGTATGAGTAGTCACCAATACCATTATACCATGTCTTCGGATTGTTTTGTGTAGTCAGTTTGTCCCAATTTTCAAGCCAACAGAGATGTAAGCCAACAAAGAGTTATGGGGATTTATTTTATTTCCAGAGGTTGCACCAACAAAAAATGGGCTATGGAATTAACTAGGGAAACAGATTATACGTATTACCATGTTATATCTTTGCAGTTTGATGTATAACGTCTCAACAAGACGTCCTACGGAAAACATGCATCCCACTTGACTTAGTCATATTGATCCATGTAAAAAAAATAGGTGATGTCATTGTTGATGATGTTTTAATCTCAACCATTGGATGAATATTTGTTATTATGTGGGCACACTCTATCTATTTAAGAGTTGTGATCCCTTATCATATCCATAGAAAAATTTGGTTTGCCGAATAGAGAATTCTTTTCGGCAAAAAACAGGCTATGGAATTCACCAAAAAATGAGCTATGGAATTCACTAGGGAAATCGATTTGGCTTGTGAAGTTGAAGAAATGGCTTGGGGATGATTTTTGATGATGTTTTATGGCTCTCTGGACCAATTTGCACTAGTTCCACTCAATTTTGGGCTCGAGATTATTTTATTGGCTCTCCTAGGGAGGACGTTCCCCATGGGGTGCCCCTCACCTTGGTCATGGATATATTTCATTGTTATCTTATATTATGATGTTATATAGGGGCCTAGGGTGGTATATGTCCCTTAAGGGACCCCTCTTCATGTATTGCCATGTTATATCTTGAGACTTTGATGTATAATATCTCAATAAGACTCTTCATGTATTTGCCATGTTATATCTTGACACTTTGATGTATAATGTCTCAATAAGACGTACTTGGGCAAAAGTGTGTCCCACTACACTTAGTCAATCCATGTAAGGCGATGTCCATTGTTGATGATGTTTTAATCTCAACCGTTGGATGAATATTTGTCATTACGTGGACACACTCTCGATCTATTTAAGAGTTGTGATCCCCCCATTGTATCCCATCGAGAAATTTGGCTCTTGGCTTTCGGAATAGAGAATTTTTTGGGCAAAAAATTATTGGGTCTCTTTTGTGGAATGTTCTTGATTCATGATTGCAATATCTTGCACTGTGAAATTTTGGGGAATTTATTGGCAAGTATCTTGGCATGCATTTGTTGTGATTTTCCTGGAAGGTTAACGACTTAAGAGAGAGGGGTGCATTGTTGAGGACGTGGCCCTTTCGTTTGCTTCGTGGTTTGACAACTTGTTATGATCGCATTTCTTTCAGGTGCTGCAAATTAATTTCAATTGTTTGCATGGGTAGTAGAGAGGGTGCATTGGTCAGTTGGGACGTCTTGCTTAAAGCTTGGATCTTCACTACTTTGTGAGAGTGTCACAATCTTGGCATTCGCAAGTCCTAGGTATGTTTTGCTTTTAGTTTTCTCTAGCTCTAATTTCCAATCCACCTAGCGAAATAAAAACAATTAAAACCCTCATTTCTTAGATCCATAGGTTCTGGTTTGCGGATGGATTTAAAAATTTAAACCCACTTCGGAAATAATAGAAAACCCCCTAGATCTATATTTTCACGGCCATCGGACTCCATTTACCTACTCAAAGTACTGGTCTATTCTTTAGGGAAGGGACACCCTCATTGGGTGAAGTGGTTTCTCACATTCTGCAAACTGGGTATTGCTAGTTTCACTTTCAATTGTCTTCTCTATCGCCTAGCAATCAATCTGAGTGTCTAATTTCCCCTGATTTCGCCATTTACCCATGATTCAATTTTTATGCATTAAACCTTGGGGTAAATTTTGGGGTTTTCTACATAAACACTCATTTCCTCTTAGTAATCATTTAAAACTTTAATTAACTATAATACTAAGAGATCCAATCAAGATACTTTGGGTTATCTACTTGCCTTCCTCATTTTTAGGGTCATCTTGGTCATTGGGACGCCCCCTAGGGTTCGTGTATTTACCGAGTCCATGCTAGGGTGTGACAACTGATTATTTCAGAGGTCTTAGCTTCCGCAGGTCACAAGTTTAGTTGCCTTCCCCTTCTCTCTACCATCCTGAATAGGATCACCGTAAGGGGCAACTACAAAATTTGTGATAACAGATGCCTTATAAACTTAAGGGGAGAACTTGGGTGCCAAAGAAGCACGGATTTACAACTTTTTTAACCTTAAGTTAATATGGCAGAGCAATCAGGAAACAACAAACTTGGTCTGGCAATTGCATATTGAAAGATATTTATGACTCTTTTGGCCCACTGAAACCTTACTAACTAGCTTCCAGATTGTTGGAATTGGAATATTCAGTGGAGCATTCTGGAATAGGTCAGAATATTCAACAGTCCTGAGTCCTGACCATTTTGGTCAAGTTCATTTCCATTTGTTTGTTAGGACAGTCGTTTCTGTCAAAATCTCTGCTTCAGAAGTCAGTTTCGACTTGCCAGTGGATTGATATATAGCTCTAGTATCCAGTGTCCAGCCAGTCTTTGCATTTGTTCTTTTATCCTCTTTCAAACCAACATATCTGATATCTTTTTCAAATGAAAACAAATAAATCTATGTATTTCAGCTCCATTACTTGTTGCACAAAATAAGGCATCCTAACTTCCTGTGGTTCTAGAACAAAGTTCTTTGAGATATTTATGATAAAGTAAAAGACATTGAGCCCAGCTACTTGACTAAGTTGGATTCAGATCACTGAATGCACGGACACAAACAGTTTAAGTAATAACCAAACCTTTATTTTGAAAATGCTTCTTTGCAAGCATAGTGATGGAGTTGCACTTGAGAAGGAATTGTTTCCTTGGATTTAAGTTTTTCTCTCAGCGTTATCAGCAATAGATATAATTTTTTCCAGGGATCAGGAATAATGGTCGTATGCTCATGTTTATCCTTATGCTTAGGAGAGCATAGTATTTTCTTTTATATGGGACAATCTCTCATAGGCAGAATTGTAGTGGACTTTTTCCTTGCTCACAAGTATATTCATTTTTTCAGTTCAGATAATGAAATTTATTTGAGTGGGAGTTTGAAAGTTCTATTAGTCTTGTTTTTCTGACCAAAGGCATTGTGGTTGCAGCTAGATTCCATGATTAGCATAAGAAATTTCAAATGAATTAACAAAATTAGGAAACTATGTTTAGTTGGTGAGTTTCAACTTGTACCTACAGGCATTTTAATTTGTTATCAATTCAATTAAAATATTTGGGAAAAAAATGCTCAGTGCAAAAGGAACAAAAGGCTAGAAATTATCAACAAGTACCAATATTTTATAAAATCTATTATTTAAGACATGGAAAGCTCCTTTTATTTTCCTTGAGGTTACAAATCTTCTAATAAAGTAGGCCTTTTTCTTGGTTTTCAGTTCTCTAATAGATACCATAATCAAATAAATCAACAAATCATTGTGTTTTTTTTTCTATAATCGTTGTGGGTTGCTGAATCGTATTTTTGACACAAAGCTATGCGTCATCTATTGGTCCTAGAGTTGAAAATCGCTTCTTCATAATATTAAAGATAAAGGTTAACTGTGAACATATAAAGAAGAATATCAAACTGCACCGTTTATTTAAATTTAGAGAGAGATTACATGAGCAACTCTAAATCTCTTTCAGGGACGAAATAAAGGGAAACGAGGGAATGAAATTCTATGAATATTATTTTATCAAAAAAGTCAACAAAATATGACATAAGCTCTCACAGATCAAGCCTCAGATAGAGTTTTTGCTTATGTTTTTGAGTATCAGTTGTAAAGATGAAATGTACAGGCCACAGCTTGGGCCCAAACTTTCAATCGTTCCTTCACTTGTTGGCGATGGTCTCCTGAAACACATAAATATATAGAGAGCTTCTTTAGAAATATCTAATATGACATAAGCTCTCACAGATCAAGCCTCAGATAGAGTTTTTGCTTATGTTTTGGGTATC
>LPNX010593154.1:0-89622 GCA_001517045.1 Pseudotsuga menziesii | reverse complement strand
GTACAGGCCACAGCTTGGGCCCAAACTTTCAATCGTTCCTTCACTTGTTGGCGATGGTCTCCTGAAACACATAAATATATAGAGAGCTTCTTTAGAAATATCTCTGAACTGTACAGGCCACAGCTTGGGCCCAAACTTTCAATCGTTCCTTCACTTGTTGGCGATGGTCTCCTGAAACACATAAATATATAGAGAGCTTCTTTAGAAATATCTAATATGACATAAGCTCTCACAGATCAAGCCTCAGATAGAGTTTTTGCTTATGTTTTTGGGTATCAGTTGTGGATGGTCTCCTAAATATACAGAGAGCTTCTTTAGAAATATGTCTTATGCCTTTTATATAACCTCTTGGCTACACCCAGATATTTAGATGGGTAAAGCAAAGAATACACAAACTATGGAATAAAGAAAGAAGAAAGTCTTTTGATGATAATCTCCAGAGTCTGGTAGACCCATGTGGTCTAGAAACATAGTTAGCCAACACAGATCCCAACTTTACATGGATATTTCAAATATCCACTTGAAGAAAAGATTTAATTACTGACCTGGACTGGAGATTTTCCAGTTGGCAATAGGAGACTGTGCATAACCCTCACTGTTTGGGGAATCCAAGTTATCAAGAGTAGACACAGGAGAGGATTTCTGATGGTGGTCATCTTGAAACTTCTGGCCAATTGCATAACATAACACCAAAGCAGGCAAGGTATTTGAGAGCTCAGGCATTTCTTCATATTTGAAACCAAATCCCAGATCCAAACACATTTTCAACTCATCTAAGTCCCACGTGTGTAAGCTTTCTAACTCTTGGAGTACTGATAGTACGTCTCAAGGTTGAATAAGGAGAATCAGCTCTGGCCTCTTCGCTGGCTGAATCAAAAGTTGTCTTAGAAGACTGAAAATGGCTGAAATAATTGTAATAACAAGAGAATTCCTCTGATATAGCTTGATTTCTTTCCTTTCCCAAGCCTTCTGACGCCAGTCTTCTTTACTAGCGCTGTATAGGCTTCTTCTGTTTCTAGTTTTCTTATATTGACTCATGTCTCTGCATTGATCTGCATCTCCATAGACTGTATCGATTTGCTTGCTGGCAAGCTTGTTTTAATCAGAGAGTGGGGACTATTTCCATTATTATTACTAAGCACTGCTCATTATTGGATGAACTAGATCTGTATGTTCAGGCCTAGATGGAGAATTTATTTAAAATTGAGAGGGGGGAATTTTTTTTCCCACCCTTATCCTGTGAACTTTGTTGACCATTTTAGTTCTCTTCCATTGTCAACTGTTTGCTTATTCTTTCACTCTTGTGACTCCCACTCTTGACATTTATTGACATTTATGCAAGAAGACTTGTCAATGCCATTATGAACAATGTTATGTTCACTACTTTTCTGGAGAAGGTTATCACATTTCTCTACCTGAAGATTGCGACTATAGCACGGCCTTACATTTTCAATAATCCCTACACAATTATCCAACACCCCAAATCTATTATCTGTTGTATTCACATTGCTACCAACACTATTGATAGAGCCCATAGCACATGACATAGAGCCAGTGTATGGACATTCTATTTGCAATTTACCTGCCTTACATTTTCAATAATCCCTACACAATTATCCAACACCCTAAATCTATTATCTGTGGTATTCACATTGTTACCAAAACTATTGATAGAGCCCACAGCACATGACATAGAGCCAGTGTATGGACATTCTATTTGCAATTTATCGGGCATTGAATTCAGATTGGAAATATCAGGATTTTGTTCCTTTCTTACTCTATTTAGATGTGTTCCCTTACATTCACTGGGATGCTTTACATACAGTAGTTTTTTTTACTATTCTTTGGTATAATTTCATGTTGGAAATTTGTATTACCCGAGGATAAATATGGTGCTTCAGGTGGAGGAAAATCTTTCTTGCCCATATCACCATCCCACCCTGCAGCCTTGATATTTCACTAAATCTGCCATTTTTATTTGACATAGTATCTTTATGTGAATGCCTGGAACGGTTTGTTTCTGAGCTCATGTTAGACTCACTTTCAACAGAACTTTTAAGCCTATGATCATTGACTGGTTCTTCGAGCAAGGGCTCAAAACTAGCGAGAACATTCTCTTTGATGCTTACCCCCTTCTTAGCCTTCTTCTTAGATTGTGATGATCGAGACCCCAAATGATGATCAGATACCTGTACAGAAGTTATTGGATTGCAGTTACTACTTTTTTTAACTGAAAATTTGGTGTGCAAAAAGTGTTTTAGTTTTTATAAAATCTTAAATTTCTAACAACATAAGGAACTCGCTAAATGATTCTATGGATTCATCTCATGAAAATTCATTATGTTATTCTTAAGCATCCCAGAAATGGGTGGGAACTCCCTATGAAAATAATAAATATTGCCCTTTCACAAATGTTTTATGTTAAAGCTTTCACATATTGCATTTAGTAGAAGCTTTGCAGTTGTCTAACATTAAATTGGATGTATCCGGATTTATCCTTGCATGGAAGTGATGGATAAATTCTGCTGCTTTTTATTATAATGCACATTAACGCTTTCTGGAAATTGTTTTCCACTTTAGTGGCTCTGCAAAGTCACTGAGATTTGTATGCATTTTTGTTTGTATAGTTTGGTCTGAGAAACCTCACGTTGTAACCATGACAAAAGAAATATATTATTAAAATTTGATGAAAAAAAATTAAAACCATAACATACAATTTCAGGGTATTCTATTTGACAGGAGAAATCATTACCGTATTGTACAAGTTTCACTCCATGGTCATGATATTCACTTAATATTGTTTTTTTAATTAACATTTGTGGTGTTTGGGGTTACTAAAAAATTTTAAAATGGATTCTTCCACTTGTTTTTTTGTATGTTTCAACCAGGCCCTGCCCAAGGGTTTCATCTTATTCTGAAATCCCTACAATTATAGGCAATTTCCTGAAGACTTTACATTCATCCAGGACACAATTGAAAGCTCTCTTTATCTATTGTCATATCGAAGTAGATAACATTATGTTGCACAAGTTTCCCCAGGTACGTGGGTACGGGTACCTGGACACAAGTATCTGGTACGGCGACCTTTGTACCACCTTGACTGTCAACTACAGATTGGTTGAAATACGTCCATTTAAGTTGAAAGCTATAGTGCTTATGCCTAGAGCGGTAAACCAGATACCTGCTACAGGCCCTGGACACAACTATCTGATAAGGTGACCTTGACTGTCAACTACAGATTGGTTGAAATAAATCCATTTAAGTTGAAAGCTATAGTGCGTATGCCCAGAGCGGTAAACCAGATACCTGCTACAGGCCAAGCAACTAAGAAGAAATATAAAGAATGGGAGTTGTTGAAACTAGCATACTGGAAGATCAATCGGCCAAATAACCGTGAGCACCTACAATATTGTAGGCTTATTCCTCCTGACCAAATTTGTAACCTGCATTTGCGGACTGATTCGGACTGATTCTCAGTAGTTTCCCTGATCATTGATTCTCAGTAGTTTCCCTGATCATTTCCCAGGTAAGTGGGTACGGGTACCCGGACACAACTATCCAGAACGGCTAGAAGCTTTGTATAATATAATATAATAAATTTTAATATATATATATATATATATAACATAAACTTATGACAAATTGAAAGAAGGGTCTTTGAAAAAGAAGGGGATCGGGCTCGCATCCCATTGCATTGAGCAATCGAACACAGAAAGAGAAGGGTCTTTTATCGGGTCACATCCCATTGCATTGAGCAATCAAAAGAGGCAGTAAGTAAATTTTGTTAAATCGGTGGATGCTCATAAGTCACAGACTTGATGTTGGGTAGATCTTGTTGCATATAAATTCAGACTCGCAAGAAACATCCTGGGAATTGAACAACACGGCCAATATGTTCACACGATTAATACATTATTCAAATCCATGTTTACGCGATATGTTTTTGTTTATTCAATTTATGTTGGGGTCAAGAATATGGATTTTTTCAAAGCCAGTACATACATGTTTCTATTCACAATTATTTTTAATAAAGTTATATCCCCAACATGCAATAAAGTAAAGTTATATTCTTCACAAAATTAACTAGTAGAATTCCATGCTCTTGTGTATGTTTCATCCCATATAATGATCAACAGTTTGCACAATAAACCCTTATTTGCAAGTCATAACAAAGCCAAGTGGTTGTTTGATCATTATATGTAGAAATCGAAATGAAATCTTTCGATGTTCAATATTGGTTAGATAGTAGAATTCCATGCTCTTGTGTATGTTCCATCCCATATAATGATCAGCAGTTTGCACAATAAACCCTTATTTGCAAGTCATAACAAAGCCAAGTGGTTGCTTTGTACAAAATTTGTCATCTATCCACCTATTGAAGGATGTGTTTATAATGTCCATATGATGTACTGTGTTAGTAATCGAGCCAACAATGATGGAATAGTATCCATTTAACTAGTAGCACATTAGAAACACTTAATGTTTTTAATTTCTTTGTTTGAATGTTTTTTTAATTTCTGTCTAAAACTAAACATATACCTTACAATTGTAATCATTAATAAGTATTCAGGCATAACTCTCTACCAGTTGATGGTTGACTTATAGAACCAAAAAGATTACAACATGCCAACCCATGTTCCCATAAACATAAAATCCAACATCAATTGAAATAATAATTTATTTCGTTGTCTTTTTTTCTTTGGAATTTGTTTGCATGCACACTTTCCTAAACTACATGTTTCACACAGATTTATGAATTTTATACATTTATGAATTTCCTGTCTATGGTAATTGATAAATTCATCTCTATGCAACATATTTAACTTTTTTAGTAAATGAATCTCTTTACCTTAAACTATGGCATTTAAGGTATGGACACTTGAATTTATCAATAGTTGGTAATTGATAAATTCATCTCTATGCAACATATTTAACTTTTTTAGTAAATGAAAAATCTAATAATTAGAGAGGCAGCACAGCGCGAACATGGTCTATTCAGAGCCATGGATCTAGCTTGGTGATTATATGGGTGGGCCATGCATATACAAGCATAAATATAATCACCCCAGGCAGGGCCAAGATAGGAGCCATGGATCCAGCTTGGTCATTATATGGGTGGGTCATGCATATACAAGCATAAATATAATCACCCTAAGAAGGGCCAAGGTAGGAGCATATGTGGTAGCCGTAGATCAGGTTCCTCTCTGTAGGGCTCCGCAAAAGGCACCATCATTTGATGCGTCTTTAGATATGGGCGGAAACCGAACGACATTGGAAAGAAAGAGAGTTTCATAGATATCCTCCAGTGCGAAGTGTCCATACCTTAAATGTCATAGTTTACTTTGGTCCACAACTATTGCCAAAATATGCTCACTTTCAATCTTTGAATCACGTGAATCATGTTAATATATGTTGTTCTCCTCTTTTAGACTTGCACACTTATTTCACATTAATTTTTTGACTTTTATCTTCGATGAGATACCTCTCCCTTTTGTCTCTTATATTTGATGGGCAAGGTTTCAGGGTTCAGGTGGTTTTGAGTGACCTTACTATGGTCTTGGAGTCCATTTGAGTTCGCCTTGGTCTAGTACCAACCATGCAAACAAAGTGGGAAGTTTTGTTAGTGCTCAAAATTCCATAGCTCGGTTACTCTTATTGTGTCTTATCTCTGTTATTTTTTTTGATGTGTTTGGACTAAAGCCCTTGTCATCGAACGATAGGAAACAGGTCCGGTTTCTTCCCTATCACATCATCTTTGCTCTTCAATACGGGGGCATCATCTTCTTTTGACAAGTTTGAGAGACGTGTCTTCTTTGGGGACGGGGTTTCAAAAGATGGCGACGTTTGTAATGTTGTTCCTATCTCTTCCACTCGCGGTGCTCTGAACAACGTCGTTAAGATTAAGCCTGCGAGAAGTGTGAGACATCCGAAATTTGAAAAAGCTTAGAAAGGAAAACCCCTCTGCGTCCTTGGCAGGGATGTCACCATGGATCTAGTGTCGGCTCTCTCTTTACGGTCCATGGTTGGCAAGATGGAGTTTGTTAAAATTACTAGGGTGGATTTATTGGAGTGGATTCGAGACATTTGGAAACCTTACATTAAAAATAACCCTAGATTTCTAGCCTTAAAGGTTAGGGAGGCAGCATAAGAAGTAACAGGTACAAAACCAATAGTTATAGATTGTTGAGTTGTTGAGATCGAGATTAAGGTCTGTTGCTCCAGTTTCATATCCAGGTAACCACGTAAAATATTCTCTGGTTGTATAGCCCATTGAGGAATCAGTTGAACCAAAACCAATGAATGTACTAGTAGGAATCCCAGCATCACTTTTCCTGGTTCAAGATTGAGTTATAGAAAAAGACCCACCCCTTTGCGTTGAAAGAGGCAGCTGCTTCACTGGTTGATCCAATTGAAGCACGGTGAATGGCTGGTTTGTTTTCCATTTTCTCTCAGAGGAAAATCGTCAGGCGGTGGAGGAGAGGTTCTAGATAAAAGGAAAAGGCTCCCTCGGTTTTATTTAGATGGTCGGTAAACTTTGATCCCAAAATTGTGGTTTTACCAAAATGTATTTTTCTGGGGTTTCCACTCTTCTGTTGGAACCTTAAGGGATTTCGTGCAGTTGTTAATTTGATTGGAAAGTTTATCCATATCGAATATACCCACCTTCTGGGTTTTCAACGCATTGCACCCCATGTTCTGGTTGAGATGGATATCGACCTTGGGCTTTCGGGGGAACTGGAGGTGATATGGGAAGGAGGCACGTTTCTTCAGAAGTTAGATTATTGGCGTGCGCCTTTTCGCTATTTTCATTGTTGGGGCCTTGGTCATACTAAGGCAACCTGTCATTCATTTCTTGCAAAGGATGATGGGAGCCCGAAGATTGGGGAAGCTGGTTTGGATTCGGTTGAAGGTGTTAGTTTCCCCTTGTCGTTGGATTGTTCGTCGGCTGAAAATTTCATTGGTAAGTTCACAAGCTCGACCCCCCTTTTACTCTAATTTATGTCTGTTGACGAGCTTTTTAATCATCTTTCGATTGAGGGTGTTACTAGTAGGGCTAGTGTGGTGATGCCTCCCAAGAGTCCTATTGACTCCCCTTCTTAGGTCTGTCCTGAGGTCGCGGGTGGTAGTACAAAACTACTCTGCTAACGATTTCACCCCACACTCTAGCCATTGTAATGTAAATAGTAATAAAACATATGGAAGCTATCGCAGGCATTAAGGGAAGGCCCAATCCACTTGTGGCGTGGCCTTTACCCTACGCTATCACCATTACGACAAATTATAAATACTCAACAAACAGACCACAACGAAGGCGTATGCGTGGTCTTAAACACTGCTAATAAACCATTAACGCAACATGAATTCCATCCACACACAGTAAGCATAAAAATCATTGTCACTTCATTAAAACGCAACGTATTTACATTATGCACAGTATCTCCATTATCGCAGTCGAGTCCACATAGGCATGCCAATGGACTATGGCACCATTGCAAGCAATGGTGCAACCCATGGCTCAAAAGCCCAAATCCATTTATAATTTACAAAACCCAAATTTAAAATACACAGAGCCTATGAGAAATAAGAGTTGGCTCCACGACCAAAACCACCACAACATTAATTTAAAAACCCAAGTCTGTGCTTTACAAAGCCTAAAGGCAAATTTCAAACCCCACAGAGAACCCCAACATTAACAACGAAACACAATGCAAACAGGCTGAGAGACAACAAGCGTAAGCTTGTTAGCAAGGCTTACCTTGCATTTTCATTCACAGTCGAAACCATGACTGAGTTGGAGTCAAGCTGCTCTCCACCATCCCTCGGTACCTGTAACCAAACAACGAAACCATGATTCAGAAGCATGGCAACGATAGAAGTTTCAAGCAAAACAAAATAGCATGCAAGAAAACCCCAAGCAAAGCTCACCTTCCCATTTTGGATGTCGCCTCCATTATCCTCTACGCAGAGCCAAGACCTACCTCGAATAACAAACGAAATGACCAAACCATCGTGAGCCAAACCTAAGGGAGGGTTGCCACGAAAACCAAGGTGCATGAATGCACTAGTTGGTTTCCACCACCAAAGCCAAAACCCATTATGCCATAGTTTGGTAACATCGAATTAGTATTGGTCTCTGTTGCCATGCAAGGGTCAAACCTCTTTACCATATGTTTCAACCTTATAATATATGTCGCCACCCCAAATCTTGTCACAAGGTAATAGTACAAGGTTTAATATATTGCAATGTTAAGGTTTAGTGCATAGTCTAGGCTTGGTCTGTGCGCTAGCCATAAGTCAAGCCATAAGGTATAGACTAAACATAACATGTGAACCATAGGCTTAAAGCCTTAAACATAATAAGGCTGTCCTAATCTTAATGCTTAGTGAACATGGCATATGGAATATGCCATGTTAAATATTTAACCCTCATAAAAATCAAAGGTCTGTCTTTAAGCCAAGACAATAACTTGCAAATAGAAACACATAAGAAATGTTAATAAGATTTAATAAAATAAACATAGAACAAAATTATGCTAAGATGTAAAACGATGAATTACAAAACCATAATGAAACATAAGTAATGTACAGGAACTTTAGCGGTGATATCTAAATTGACGAGAATAGTATTATACCTGGTTAAGATTTTGAGTCGACAAAGAACCAAAGTCAACCAGCAATAGGATTCTTTAGGATCAAGACTTTCAGTACTCTTTACATGAGACCCCGTCGCAAAGTATGAACTGCATGTGAAATAAAATAGGTGCCTTAGTTCAGAGAACTAAGTAAGCCTGCGAACAAGTAAACACCTTTAACTCTCCAACCGTCATGGGAAAACGAGTCCTGCCACTCCGCCCACATTGTTTCCACAAACAAAGTTAAGTTAGGATTCTTTAAATAACAAGTACGACTATGCAAAAAAAGATGAAGCATTTAAATCTAGTAACAACACATACACGACAGATGTATAAACAATAAGACTAAGCAATACACAACATTACGACATCGTAAGTAAAATACATTAAAAATAATGACTGAAAGTAAAAGACAGACCATAAGAACAACTTACGAATAAACAGTGGTACATGAAGTGTATGATATAGTTCCGCAAGTGAATAATGTTCCGTCTAGGTAGTTTTTACTAGCCTATAATTTGTTTTTTTAGATTTTTGAGGACATTACAAGTGGTATCAGAGCCAAGTTTCAATACTAAGAGACCTATGGGCGCACCAAGCTATCACCGCAAAGAAAATAAAGTATAATATTAAATTTTGGTTTCTAACAGAATTTTTTCCTGTTATTAAAATTTTTTGCAGTTACATGAATTTTTACAAGAACAGTTCAGATTATGAACACTGAGGGAGATAACAGCCGGCAAGGCAGAATGAACACCCCCACCCCAGAAGGAGAACTGGTGGTGGAGCTAAATTTTGATATTTTGAAGATTATACACAGTCTTCAAGTAGAATTACAAAGTCTTAGAGAAGACAGTTTGAATGAAAAGAAAGAACAACAAGCTATAAATGAAGCACTACTAAGAAACATGACGGGAGGCCGACCGCAGGGTAAACCTACCTAGTTCACAAATAGTTCCAAAAGAGAACCGTACCATAAACGGGCCAACAACCCCATAGAAGGAGAAAAAGAGGAACAGACCCCTGAAGCACCGAAAGGAGATCATCACACTCCTTCCAGTGATGACTCTCTTTCTCCTCCAAGAAAGAAGCAATGATAGTCTTCAGGGGGAGTTTCGAAAAATAAGAGCCTTGACATATGAAGGTGAAGTAAACATCGAGGAGAAGGCTGAAGAGTGGCTTCTGGGCATGAGTAAGTATTTCCAGGTTCATAACTATTCAAGTGAGATGAAGGCTCGGCTTGCCATCTGTAACTTAAATGGTAAGGCAGCAAGATGGTGGAGGGATTTAAAACACACCAAGAAAGATGAGCTGCAGAAAATACGCTGGGATACTTTCCGAAAGTTTTTCCAAGAAAAATATATGTCAAAAAGGTTCTTTGACCGAAAAGTGAAAGAGTTTCACGAACTACGCATGGGATCCATGACTATGGATGCGTTTATTAACAGATTTCTAGATCTGTTCCATTATGTCCATACATCAAAAAAGAAAATGTAAAGATTCAACAGTTCCTAGGATGTCTTCCTCCTAGTTTTCAGGACATGATTGAATTCGACATGCCTAAGACTTTGGATACCACACTGCACAAAGCTAAGCTCTGTTATGAGCATGGACATACGAGGCAGGAGAACATGAATCGAAACCAAGACAAGTCTAAAACTTCTCTGATAACCGCAAACCTGGGTCCAACCCATAACCATACAGAAAGCAAAATAACAGCTTTCAAGTGAACAAGAACTTTAATAGATCTGGTACGAAGTCTTATGTACCAGCTGCTAATGTTAACAAACCAGTAGCAATTGGAGCCAATGCTACCCCGCTATAGATCAAGTGTTGGAAATACAGCGGGCCTCATTATGCCCGAGATTGTAAGAACAAGACCGGTGGGGTTCTGCACAACTTACAAGAAGAACGAACTCTTGAGCACATAACTGGGACACCCCGGATCTATGCAGCATTAGATGGCCGACAAACAGATCATCAAGCTACAATGGTTGAGATAGAAGGTAAAATCTTGAACGCTTCTATTTCAATACTTATTGATCCCGACGCTTGCCGGAGCTATGTTTCGCCTAAAATTGTTGATGAATGCAAACTAGGCAAAGTAAAACATGATCAACCTTGGCTGGTTCAGTTAGCCATAGGTATGAAACGGAAGGTTTCGGAAATTGTTAAAGAATGTGAGGTAAACCTGAATGATTTTCTTACGAAAGTAAACCTGAACATCCTACCTTTAGGATCGTACGATGTACTTATCAGCATGGACTGGCTGAAACAACACCATGTCATGTTCGATTGTTTGCACAAGTCTATCTTGTGTACTGATAACCTAGGGAACCAAGTGAAGGTTCATGGCATTCCAAAGAAAGTTTATGTAAGACAAATATCTGCTTTACAAGCGAAGAAATTCTTTAGGAAAGGTTGTAAGTTGTTTGCAGTAAACATCCGAGACATAGAGTCTGATAGGGAACAACGCATAAAAGACTTCCTCGTTATTGAAGAATTCAAAGATGTGTTTCTCGAGGAAATCCTCGGATTACCTCCGAAACGAGACCTATAATTTTCCATCGAACTGACCCCATGATCAATTTCGGCCTCCAAAGCCCCTTACTGCATGAGTGCACCTGAGTTGGTGGAACTCAAACTGCAGTTGCAGGAGTTGATAGAGAAAGGGTATATCCGACCTAGTGTGTCTTCTTGGGGAGCACTGATACTCTTCGTAAAGAAGAAAGACGGTACGATGTGGATGTGCATTGATTATCATCACTTGAACAAAATGACTATCAAGAATCGTTACCCACTCCCAGGATCGATGACTTGTTCGATCAGGTGGGAGGAGCCAGAATCTTTTCAAAGATTGATTTGCAATCCAGGTACCATCAGGTATGGATTCACGACAAGGATATTCACAAAACTGTCTTTCGTACAAGGTACGAGCACTACGAGTTTGTAGTGATGCCGTTCGGGTTGACCAATGCACCCGCGAAATTTATGTGTGATGAACAACATATTTAGTAGGTATCTGGATAAGTTCGTCTTGGTCTTTATAGACAACATACTGGTTTATTCGAAGAATAAAGACGAACACGAAGAACACCTTTGCGTAGTACTACAAGTGTTGAGAGAACACCAACTTTACACTAAGTTTAGTAAATGTGATTTTTACAAACCACAGATACAGTATCTAGGTCACATTATCTTCAAGACAGGGATAGCTGTGGACCCGGAAAAGATTAAAACTATAAAGGATTGTCCTACCCCTACTAATGTCACTGACATTAGGTCCTTTTTGGGATTAGTCGAATATTATCGAAAGTTCATTGAGAACTTCTCGGAAATCGCTTGCCCCATGATCGCTTTGCAGAAGAAAGCAAATGAGTTCTTATGGACTTCTAAGTGTGAAGAAAGTTTTCAGAAGCTTAAGTAGCTTTTGATGACTGCACCAGTGTTACGAATTGCGGATCCTGATGGGGATTTCATTGTTTGCACGAATGCAAGCAAGAAAGGAATTGGAGGAGTTCTCTTTCAGAATGATCACACGATCTGTTATGAATCGTGGAAGTTAAAAGAGCATGAGCATAATTACCCTATGCATGATCTTGAGTTAGCTGCCATAATCCATGCTTTGAGGATGTGGAGGCACTACCTCATGGGAAGGAAGTTCCTTCTGAAAACATACAATATGAGTCTGAAGTATTTATTTGATCAACCGGATCTGAATGCGAGGCAAGCCAGATGGTTGGCTTTCCTCAGCGAGTACCATTTCGAGCTAAAACACATTAAGGGCAAAGAGAATAAGGTTGCTGATGCTTTGAGTCGACGAACTCATATGATTTATGAGGTGACCTTGAGTCAAACTGATACAGATTTACATGGGAGGATTAGAGCGGCCAACGGAGTTGACCCCTGTTTTGTAGAAATCCTCAAGAAAGTCCAGGAGGATAGGTTGTTTCAACAACAAAAAGAATACAGGGTGGACGAATCCAGACTGCTATGTTCCAAGGATCGCTTGTATTTTCCATAATGAGGGGAGCTTCGGTCTAGCATCCTCACGGAATTTCATCGGGCACCCTACTCAGGGCACCCAGGATATCAAAAGATAATATCTGTTGTCAAGAGACACTTTTTCTGGCCTAAGTTAAAAGCTGACATTGCAATGTTTATTGCAAAATGTCAGAAATGCCAGCTAGTCAAAGTTGAGCATCAACATTCTGCGGGATTGCTGCAGCCGTTGCCTATTCCGGAATGGAAGTGGGAGGCCATTAGTATGGACTTTATCATCGGTTTATCGAAAAGTAAGAAGCAAAATGATTCTATTTTTGTGGTCATCGACAAGTTGTCGAAGGCAACAAATTTCATTCCTATGAAGTCGACCTACAAGGCCGTGAACATTGTTGATATCTTCTTGAAAGAGATATTTAGATTGCACGAGATACCCAAGGCAATTATCTCGAATCGAGATGTTAAGTTTATAGGAAACTTTTGGAGATCTTTATTCTCCGGATTGGAGACGCAGTTGAACTTTAGCACTGCATATCACCCGCAGACAGACGGGCAGACAGAGAGTAAACCAAATTGTTGAGGACATGCTCTGAATGTATGTCATGAAAAAACCCCATGAAGTCCCACGAAGTGGGAGGATTACCTGCACCTCGCCGAGTTCGCGTATAACAATGGTTATCAGACTTCCGCCAAGATGAGTCCCTTTAAGGTACTCTATGGGCAGAAGTATAGAACACTGATTACTTGAGATGGCCTAGTGGATCGGCTCATGTTAGGGCCTGATTTGTTGATGGACTTGGAATAGTTGGTTACCAAGGTCCAGGTGAACCTTAAAGAAGCACAGGACCACCAAAAAAGTTACGCGGATCGAAAGAGAAAGGATAAGGAGTTTCAAATAAGCGATCATGTTTACTTGAAAGTAAAAGCCAAACGAAACTCGTTGAGCTTGGGTAGGTGCGGTAAGTTAGCGCCAGTGGCTTATGAACTAGCGTTGCCTGCGCATGTAAGAGTCCACAATGTTTTCCATGCATCTTTGTTAAAGAAATATGTTTATGATACTAAACATGTTGTTGATTGGTCCATATTACAGGTGGAACATGAAGAGGAGTTTGCCCCTGAGCCTACTCATATACTGGACAAGAGAGAAGTGCAGCTTCGGAAGCGCGCCGTGGTCCAATTGAAAGTGCAGTGGAAGTACTTTGAGGCTGATGATGATACTTGGGAGAACGAGGCCACCATGAGAAAAACTTACCCCACCTTGTTTCATGATGTCGTTATGAGTCCCTAGAACACCAGGGACAATGTTGTTCTAAGCGGGGAGGGATGTAATATCTCGAATTTTGGACCTAACACTTATAGGCATGTGCCTATTGATTACGATGGTTATCTTGATGTTTTATTTTATATTGGTCGAAGACCCCACTGCATATGAACATGATGATTTGTTTTATATATTGGGCGTAAGCCAATTATTGATGATATATGTATATGCTTGTTTGTGTTGGGCGTGGACCCTGAAGCACATGATTGATGAGATGTTTTGTATTGAGCGAGGAGCTCTGAAGCACTTGAGTAATTGATGATTTGTGTTGAGTGAGAAGCTCTGGAACAAATGAAAAGATGATTGGATGTGTTGGGCATAAGCCCTGGGGCCTTCCATGTTGATGTTGAGCATAAACTCTGGAGCATTGGATCCTTGGCCATTGTATCCCTAGGTGTATCGTACAAGTACATCCTAGCACTAGTGTTGAACGAGGAGCTCTGGAATTGCGCTGAATTGTAACTCTTTGTTAAAGCGTTGAGTATGGGCTCTGGTAAGCGCTAGAGGTTACTGAAAATAATTTAATAACTTTCGAGTGAAAAGGACTCGAGAAAAATATTGATCTCATCATACTTATTTATAAGTAAGTAAATGAAATTTTGAATTTATGTATTCTCATCAAAGTACTGAAGAGCTACCACGTTATATGAGGGAAATCCAACATGCAATGATGTTTAGAGTTGCCTAGCCTAATAGACCTAAACCATCTACCTACTTGACCTTAATGAAAAAGTGTCATTACGTCTACGGAACATGGTATATGATGCCCGAAGACATTGTTAACAAAGCGTTATATTATTATGTACTTTATACATGGTATGTATAAAGAATTAAATATATTAATAATATAAATAAATGAAAGAAAGAAGAAGAAGTTCCATCAATTATTATTTATTATTAAAAGATAATAAATAGTCCAAAACTTAAAAAGTCTAACTAGGAACTAGAAGAAAGTTCCTAAGTCGAAATATTAATAAATTACCCAAAGTAATTGAAAAGGGTTAAATCAAGAAACCAAGGTTTCTTGATTTAACTGTCCCTTTTATTGAAAAGTATGCCTATAAAGACTCAAGCCAAGGAAAGGCTTGAGCTTCTGATCTATCATTAGATGTGTCATTTTTTGTCTGTTTACTCTCAAGTAATTCTTGGAGAACATTTTCTTGGAAGGAAAAAAGAGAATTGATCCAGATCTGATACACCAGATAAGAAACCCTACCTTACGAGCTCTAAGCTACTTGCATGTTGGAGTCCAGCTCGAGGGGGATCTGGATTTAAACCAGGAATGGTTTCGGGTCATGGTTGGGTGGAACGTGGTAGTTCCCAAGTGATTTGGTCATTAAAAACAGAGGTTAGATCTGTCTTGAATTGTTAATGTTGGTTATTTGAGTGTGCAAGTTCAGCCATTAACAGAGCTTCAATTTACAGGTGTAAAGCCCTAGACTGTTTAGTCTGTTTTCCTAAATTAAATGATAGCTATGTTTGGTAAATGATTACTATGCATTTCTTAACATAAAGTCTATATTTTTCTGTTTATAATTGCTAGCGTTTGTATTTTAAATATATTAACCATAGGCTGTAAAGGATTTCTTATATCAGAATATCCAAGGTTTAATTATTGATTTATTGTTGTAAGTTCAATTCTTTTGTTAATGTTCATTAAGGGTTCTACACCCTAGTTTAAATTTTGTAGTAGTATCACTGATAAAACTGGGTTATGTATAAACTACGTCATTTCAGAGTTAATATTGTTCACTTAGTTTTATAAACTCTACTGACATATTTGTCAATAGAGACATGTTATAGGTTAATTTAAATTAATCTAAAAACAAGTTTTAACTACATAAATATACAAACTAGATAACCTAAGATACTATTTATAAACTGAACTATTATATAGAGAGAGAGAGACAGATGAAGTCATCATACATAAATAAATCTAAAAGGTATCTATATATAAATCCAAGATAAATAAACCATTAAGACCTTTCAAGGTTTGTATCATTAACTACAAACTAAATAGAAAATCGTTCTATTTAAACAACATCATTATAATTAAATGAGAAAAAAGTGTCGTGACCATCCTTTGGTCCTAGATTCACAACTCTGTTTACATATAAAACCCACATTCCTAATTTAAACCATACCATAATTGTAGAAAATCTGAGTTTTACTGCATGCTGGTTTATATGAACATTTGTGGTTTTCACTTACAGCCAGTTTGGCATAGGCTGTAAGTTACTTAAGAAAATATACTAAGCAATATAAACACACAGTAAAAATACTAACAGGCTAAAAAACACATTTGGACAGTCACACCATAAAAATTTAACTCAGAGATTTTTGGCCAAATAAGCCCTGGAAAAACCCCCACGGGGAAAACCAGTCAGAGATAGAGAGAGTTTATTATTTGCTTCAGGAAAAAATCAGACATTAAATTTACAGTCAAAAATTCCAACTTATCTCAACCCAGATTTTTTACAAGCAGCAGACTGTCTCGATTTCTGTGCATGAACAGCACCTCGATTTTTGTGCCAACCGTACAGCATTAAATGTAGGCCGTACACTCGATTTCGGTGCTGAATTAATGTCGTCCGTACAGCAATAAATGCAAGCCGTACAGACTTAAATCTCCTCGATTTCTGTGCAGGAAAATAAATACAGGCCGTACAGCATTAAATGCTGGCCGTACTGACCGTACTCTCGTTTTCTGTGCAGAAAATAAAGCTCCTCGATCCTCGTGCCCACTTCAGTCTCTTCAGCAAACTTTCTGGAAAATCGTGCCCACTCTCAGTCTCTTCAGCAATCTCTGCTCTCTTTCTCTCTTCTCATCTCAAGAAAATGGAAAGTGAAGTCTCTTTGCCTCCCTCAACCCTTTTTGTCTAAACCCTAAGTGGGCATCTAATCCAACGGTGGAAAAAGATCCAATCCAATGGATGAGATTCAATGAGAGTAAAAATCCCTTTTATTTAAATCACTTAAATAAAATTACTCACCCACTTAAATTTATCAAAAAGTGACTTTAAGTTTATAAAGTCTCATTAAGTGATATTTAATGTGAGGGTCACCTTTTTCCCTCTTCTAAGTGACTTAGGCAATAAAGTCACCTAAGGAACATCTTCCAAGGTACAAAAACTAACACTCCCTCTTACCGAGGAAGGTGTTCTGCACCACTCCCAACTTGTCTCTGAAGAAGACAAACTTTCCCCTCCCCAAAGACTTCGTCAAAATGTCTTTTACCTGCTCATCAGTGGATACATACTGAAGCTCAACTGCCCCTCTCTGAACGTAGTCACGGATGAAATGGTATCTGATCTCTATGTGCTTTGACCTGTCATGGAACATTGGATTCTTAGAGAGCTGAATGCAACTCTGATTGTCACAGTAGATCACCGTAGGCCTAAGCTGCTGATCAAATAAATCTACCAATAACTTGCGAAGCCACAGTGCTTCACAAGTACCCTAACTGGCTGCCATATACTCAGCCTCAGCAGAACTCAATGCAACGGACTTCTATTTCCGACTGAACCACGACACTGCTGCCGAGCCCAAACTGAAACAACAACCGGAAGTGCTCTTCCGATCCCGCACACAACCTGCCCAGTCTGAATCTGTGAACCCAACCAAGCTGACTCCACCCTAATCCCTGTAGTCCAGACCATAATCCACTGTACCTGCAAGATATCTCAATATGTGCTTTGCGGCAGTCCAGTGCACACTCCTAGGCTCAACCATGAACTGACTAAGAGTGTTCACCGCAAAACACAAGTCTGGCCTGGTGTTGACCAGATACATCAAAGACCCAATGAGCTGACGATATATAGTGGGATCCACCAACTTACCCTCAGAAGCATGAAGTTGCTTCCAGTTGGTGATCATAGGTGTACACATCGGCCTGCAGTCCTCCATCCGAAATCTCCTCAGAATATTAGCTGCATACTTCCCCTGTCCAAGGAAAATATGCCCAAGCTCCTGCCAAACCTCCATCCCCAAATAGTAATGCATCAGTCCAATATCGGTCATCATGTACTCCGATGCTAGATCTCTCTTGCAATGTGCAATGAGATGCTCAACACCTGTGATAAAAAGATCATCAACATACAGCAGAAGAATGAGCGGATCTCCCCCAACCACAATGAAGTAAAGGTTGGGATCAGCCTCACTCTTCTGAAATCCCATCGATGTCAAATACGTATCAATCCTGGAGTACCAAGCTCTGGGAGCTTGCTTCAGTCCGTACAAGGCTTTCCTCAGCCTGCACACATGAGAATCTCTCCCATGGATCTCAAATCCCTGTGGCTGCTCTAAGTATACCTCCTCCTGCAGAAGACCATTGAGAAATGCAGTCTTCACATCCATCTGGTGGATCTTCCAACCCATCTCTGCTGCTATAGATATCACTGCCCTGATAGAAGAATATCGAGCAACTGGAGCAAAAGTCTCATCATAGTCAACTCCCTCAACCTATGAGAACCCCCGCGCCACAAACCGAGCCTTGTACTTCTCCATACTGCCATCTGCAGCATGCTTTATCTTGTAAAGCCATCTAGAAGTCACAACTGACTTTCCCTCAGGTCTCGGCACTATTTCCCAAGCATCATTCTTCATGATGGAATGGTACTCTTCCATCATGGCATCTCTCCATACCAGATGCTGGGAAGCCTCCTCAAATGTGGATGGCTCAGAGTCACGAAGGCATGCAACAAGAGCCATATCATCCCTGTCCGGCACCACACCAAGCCTGTCTGGCTCCACTACTGACCTGATCCTCTCCTGGGGCCTACCAAATGCCTCAGCTTCCTTCAAGGTCTCCTGAAGCCACTTAGGCTTCCTCTTCCTTGAAGGCTGCTCTTCCTCATCTGAGGAAGTCCCTGTACCTGAAGGTCCAATACCCCGAGGACCAGTAACTGATGAACCAGTGCCTAGTGATCCTGTAATCTGAGGACTCAAACCTGAACCTGTCCCTGAACCTGTCCCTGAAGTGCTAGCCACTTGAATCACTGAACTTGTCGACACTGTGCCTGTACCCTGTGATCCAGTCCCTCCAAAAACCTGTGGACCTGTAAGCTGCATCGAAGAAGCCTGTACCAACTGAGGTGTGGGAGCTGGTGTCTCCCCCTGCTCTAACTCTCTAGACTTCCTGAAGGCTCTCTCCTCATCAAACTTTACTTCCCGACGGACAACAACTTTCCGCGAGCTAGGCAAGTAAAGCCGATAGGCCTTCGAAGTCTCATCATATCCCACAAAGATGCCTCTTTCTGCGGTGGGATCAAACTTCGTCCTCTTCTCAGAAGGGACGTGAGAGTAAGTCAACGAGCCAAATATACGAAAGTGGCTCACCTCAGGCTTCTTGCCTGAATACATCTCCTCAGGAGTCTTGCTCCCCACTGCCGCGGGAGGACTCCTGTTCTGCAGATAAACTGCAGTGCTACATGCCTCAGCCCAAAGAAAGAAAGGTAACCCCTGATCATGGAGCATCGCTCTGGCTGCCCCCACAATCGACCTGTTCTTTCTCTCTGCTACTCCATTCTGCTCAGGAGTGTAAGGAACTGTCAGCTGTCTCTCAATGCCCTCCTATCTGCAGAATGCATCGAACTCCTTGGAGGTATACTCACCTCCATTGTCCGATCTCAAGATCCGGATCTTCCTCTCTGTCTGCTTCTCCACAAGGGCTTTGAACCCTTGGAAGACTCTCAACACAAGCTCGAACTTCTTGCTCCTCAAGAAGTAGATCCAGGTCTTCCTGGAGTAGTCATCAATGAAGCTGATGTAGTACTCAAAGCCTGTCAAAGACCGTGATGACATGGGACCGCATATATCAGTATGGATAAGATCAAGCACCCCAGCAGCTCTCGTGTCACTGCTCGAAAAAACAGTCTTGGTGTACTTTCCCAAAGCACACCCCCTGCACACATCACTCTGCTCAGTGCTGAACTCTGGTAAACCTGTAACCATGGTCCTCAACAATCTAAGAGCTGGGTGATGTAGGTGGGCCATCCTCCGATGCCAGAGCTCACATAGCTCACTGCTGCTGCTGTGTGCTAAGGCACACTGTGGCTGAAACAATAGCTTGTACAGCTTTCCACACCTAACTCCAATGTCCATGGCACTGGACATACCTGTGGCCTTGGGATACACCTGCACTCTCCCATCTGAAAAGCACACCCCAAGACCCCTGTCCTCAATGGTGGAAACTGATACAAGGTTCTTCTTCAGCCCAGGGACATACAACACATCCCGCAGAGTCATGGGACTCATCGACTCCCTCTGAAATGTGATGGTCCGACCAACAGCTCTAACAACGGTGTTGTCTCCAAGGACAACCTCCACATCTCTACCTGTCTCTGATAACTCCGAGAACACCTCTCGAGCTCCAGTCATGTGGCTCGAGGCTCCGCTGTCAATGTACCAAGTAGTAGAGGTAGATGGACCCCCCTGATGACCTGCCAACAAAGAATGCTCACTGTCAATATCCATATCTATGCTGGTGGCTAAAGAGACTCTCTCTCTCTCCATCTGTCCAACATAAAGGGAAAACTCCCTCTGAAATGCAACACTAAACTCATCAACCTCTACTGAGGCTGCAGTCTGCTGTCCCTGTCCCTTCTTCTTCTTCTTGCTTGGACACTATGAGGCATAGTGCCCAAACGCCTGACAAGCATAACACTTGATTTTACTCAAGTCCTTCTTCTGCCCACTCTGCTGCTGCTGCTGTTTGGCCCCACCCTTCTTGGGACCCTTCTTCTTCTTACTCTTGGTTGCCAAAGCCACATCCTCATCATCAGCCCCTCTCTGAGAAGTACTACCCTGTACAAGACCTCTCCTGGTCTCCTCCTGCACAAAGTCATCCCAAAGCCTCTCCCAGTCAGGTACGTTCTCTCTGCCCACTATAGCTTGCACAAAAGCACCCCAGGGCTTTGAAGCCCCATTCACTGCGGTGCGAACAAGCTCTGTAGGGGCAACCTTCTCCCCAACCGCTGCAAGTTCATCCCGAACTGCATAAATCCTAGTAAGGTAAGCTGTGACTCCCTCACCCCCATTCATCTTTATACTCTTGAGTTTTTCTTTGAGAACCATTTTCCTGTTCTCATTAGAACTCTCATACAAATTGGTTAAGGCTGTCCACATCTCATGTGCCTTATCCTTGCCTGAAATGTGAGGGATAATGTGATCTTTAACCGCATCAAGAATAATCTTTCTAGCTTTGCAGTCCTTCTTATTGAAGGCCGATAGGGCTGCTGCATCTGTAGATGCAGGAATGGTAATTGGATTTGCTGTAGTGTTCCTCACTATATTCGGCCATAACTCATTTTCTTCTAGTAACAACAAAATTCTGGCCTTCCACGGCACAAAATTCCCTGTCCCATCCAGCCTATCCTCCAATCCAAGTCCTGTAGCCATCTCTTCACCAACCCAACAAAGTACTGTTCACTGACAGAAGACAAAAAATACTCAAAATCTAAGTTCTGGAAATTTCTGTGTGTCTGCAAACTATCAATGTTTTCAGCCCCCAAGGCCTAATACCATGTAGAAAATCTGAGTTTTACTGCATGCTGGTTTATATGAACATTTGTGGTTTTCACTTACAGCCGGTTTGGCATACGCTGTAAGTTACTTAAGAAAATATACTGAGCAATATAAACACACAGTAAAAATACTAACAGGCTGAAAAACACATTTGGACAGTCACACCATAAAAATTTAACTCAGAGATTTTTGGCCATACTAACAGGCTGAAAAACACATTTGGACAGTCACACCATAAAAATTTAACTCAGAGATTTTTGGCCAAATAAGCCCTGGAAAAACCCCCACGGGGAAAACCAGTCAGAGATAGAGAGAGTTTATTATTTGCTTCAGGAAAAAATCAGACATTAAATTTACAGTGAAAAATTCCAACTTATCTCAACCCAGATTTTTTACCAGCAGCAGACTGTCTCGATTTCTGTGCATGAACAGCACCTCGATTTCTGTGCCAACCGTACAGCATTAAATGTAGGCCGTACACTCGATTTCTGACCTCGATTTCTGTGCAAAACCGTACAGCATTTAATGCAAGGCCGTACCCTCATTTTCTGTGATGTCCGTACCCTCGATTTCTGTACTGAATTAATGCCGTCCGTATAGCAATAAATGCAGGCCGTACAGACTTAAATCTCCTCGATTTCTATGCAGGAAAAATAAATGCAGGCCGTACAGCATTAAATGCTGGCCGTACTGACCGTACTCTCCTCGTTTTCTGTGCAGAAAATAAAGCTCCTCGATCCTCGTGCCCACTTCAGTCTCTTCAGCAAGCTTTCTGGAAAATCGTGCCCACTCTCAGTCTCTTCAACAATCTCTGCTCTGTTTCTCTCTTCTCATCTCAAGAAAATGGAAAGTGAAGTCTCTTTGCCTCTCTCAACCCTTTTTGTCTAAACCCTAAGTGGGCATCTAATCCAACGGTGGAAAAAGATCCAATCCAATGGATGAGATTCAATGAGAGTAAAAATCCCTTTTATTTAAATCACTTAAATAAAATTACTCACCCACTAAAATTTATCAAAAAGTGACTTTAAGTTTATAAAGTCTCATTAAGTGACATTTAATGTGAGGGTCACATTTTTCCCTCTTCTAAGTGACTTGGGCAATAAAGTCACCTAGGGAACATCTTCCAAGGTACAAAAACTAACAATAATCGCATGCATGAATCTTTAAAGGCATCTCATAAGTATTACATATAACTTAACCAAGTAAACAATTAAACTAAGAATTTTGCCATTCTAACAGAGGTCACAAGATACGACCATGTGGGTTCATAAACCCAAGTTGCAGGCCTCTATAAACAACCAATTCATTTATGCATAAACATTAAACAAAATTACATAATTCATCAAACATTACATATAACAAATTAAACAAATACACCATACATAGGAATCGTATCATGTATTAAACCATATCGAAATCATATTATAAACCCAAGTATTACAAATAGGGACATGAATCGAATCCTGTGGGCATACAAGCCCAACCCTCTTTTTTTTAATTAAAATACAGTTAGCCACAAACATGATTCAAACCCCGTGGCTTTTATTTACCAAGGCCACGCTATACAACAAAGTATGTAGGCTACATTCATATAAACAACACTATTATAATAATCAAACCACTACAGTACAACGAGATCGTAAGACCCTGGGTTCTGCCCAATGCTGTAAGCATGGCCTCGGCCTTCACCAGCTATATTACACAGAGTCCATTTAAAAGTCTAATCACAGTGACGAAGGCCATCGTGGGCTTGCACCCCTAGCTTATACATAATGCACATTATAAATGAAACCCACGAAATCATAACAGTAAACAACCATCTGAAGCTGCGTAGCATTCACCCAAGCCACGACATACCATTTAAAAATACACAGTATGGTTTTAATAACAAAAATACTATGCTAACGATTTCACCCCACACTCTAACCAACGTAATGTAAATAGTAATAAAACACATGGAAGCTATCGCAGCCACTAAGGGAAGGCCCAAGCCACTTATGGCGTGGCCTTTACCCTACGCCGTCACCATTACAACAAATTATAAATACTCAAAACATAGACCACAACGAAGGCGTATGCATAGTCTTAAACCCTGCTAATAAACCATTAACGCAACATGAATTCCATCCACACACAGTAAGCATAAAAACCATTGTCACTTCATTAAAACGCAGAGTATTTACATTATGCACAGTATCTCCATTATCGCAGTCGAGTCCACACAGGCATGCTAATGGGCTATGGCACCATTGCAGGCAATGGTGCAGCCCATGGCTCAAAAGCCCAAATCCATTTATAATTTACAAAACCCAAATTTCAAATACACAGAGCCTATGAAAAACGCGAGTTGACTCCACGACCAAACCACCACAACATTAATTTAAAAACCCAAGTTTGTGCTTTACAAAGGCCGAAGGAAAATTTCAAACCCCACAGAGAACCCCAACATCAAACGACAAAACGCAACGCAAACAGGTTGAGAGACAACAAGTGTAAGCTTGTTGGCAAGGCTTACCTTGAATTTTCATTCACAATCAAATCCACGACAGAGCTAGAGTCAAGCTGCTCTCCACCATCTCTTGGCACCTGCAACCAAACAACGAAACCACGATTCAGAAGCATGGCAACGATAGAAGTTTCAAGCAAAACGAAATAGCAGGCAAGAAAACCCCAAGCGAAGCTCACCTTCCCATTTTGGATGTCGCCTTCATTATCCTCTGCGCAGAGCCAAGACAAACCCCAAATGACAAACGAAATGACCAAACCATCGTGAGCCAAGCCTAAGGGAGGGATGCCACGAAAACCAAGGTGTATTAGCGGCACCAGCTAATTTCCACCACCAAAGCCAAAACCCACTATGCCATAGTTTGGTAACGTCGAATTAGTATTGGTCTCCATTGCCATGCAAGGGTTAAACCCCTTTACCATATGTTTTAACCTTATAATATATGTCGACCCAAAATCTTGTCACAAGGTAATAGTACAAGGTTTAATACATTGCAATGTTAAGGTTTAGTGCATAGTCTAGGCTTGGTCTGCACTAGCCATAAGTCAAGCCACAAGGTATATATTAAACATAACATGTGAAGCATAGGCTTAAAGCCTTAAACATAATAAGGTTGTCCTAAGCTTAATGCTTAGTGAACATGGCATATGGAATATGCAATGTTAAACATTTAACCCTCATAAAAACCAAAGGTCTGTCTTTAAGCCAAGACAACAACCTGCAAATAGAAACACATAAGAAATGTTAATAGGATTTTAATAAAATAAGCATAGAATGAAATTATACTAAGATGTAAAACAACGAATTACAAAACCATAATGAAGCATAAGTAATGTACAGGAACTTTAGCAGTGATATATAAATTGACGAGAATAGTATTATACCTGGTTAAGATTCTGAGTCGACAAAGAACCAAAGTCAACCAGTAGTAGAATTTTTTAGGATCAAAACTTACAGTACTCTTTAAACGAGACCGCGTCGCAAAGTATGAACTACATGTGAAATAAAATAGGTGCCTTAGTTCAGAAAACTAAGCAAGCCTACGAACAAGTAAACACCTTTACCTCTCAAACTGTCATGGGAGAACGAGTCCCACCACTCCGCCCACTTTGTTTCCACAAACAAAGTTAAGTTAGGATTCTATTAATAACAAGTAAGACTATGCAAAAAGGACGAAGCATTTAAATCCAGTAACGACACATACACGACATATATATAAACAATAAGACTAAGTAGTAAACAATAGTACGACATCGTAAGTAAAATACATTAAAAATAATGACTGAAAGTAAAAGACAGACCGTAAGAACAACTTACGAATAAATAGTAGTACATGAAGTGTACGATATAGTTCCGCAAGTGAATAATGTTCCGTCTAGGTAGTTTTTACTAGCCTATAATATTTTTATTTTTTTTCGATTTTTGGGTACATTACAGAAACCTTCAAGGGTTACAGGGGTTTAAGGTAAGGTTGCCCACTCTCGCCATATTAGTTCATTTTAGTGACATAAAGACTTAGTCTCCTTCTTAGTAATGCAAGATCTCAAAAGCTTTTTCCAGGGTTTAATGTGGCCAGATGGTTATCTATCACTCATATTCTTTTTGTTGACGATGTGCTCATTATTGGTGGTGGCTCATTGGAAGACTGGAAATTTCTTTAGTATTTATTATTATGCTTTTGTAAAGCTTCTGGTTTAGAGGTAAGCCCAAAAAAATCCTTTCTCCTAAACTCTTGTATGGATGCGACATTAAAAGATTCGTTGTTAAATGTATTCCCCTTTAATTATGGTTCTATTTAGGGAGGATTTAAATATTTGGGCTTTGTCATTAAGCCAAATGGTTATAAACCAAAGGATTGGGAATGGATGCTAGAGTAGGTTTCTAGGAAGATTAACAGCTGGGCCTATCACTATCTATCACTAGGAGGTTGGATGGTTTTGATTGAGTCGGTTTCACAAGAGACCCCTATGTACTGGATGACTTTATTCTCTATTCCAGTTTCGATCTTGTCTAGAATGAGGGCAAAACTTTTTCATTTTCTATGGTCCGGCTCTTCTATGACAAGGAAATTTCACCTGGCTATAAGGGATAAATTATCGATCCCTTGTGATATGGGGGGCTAGGGTTTTAAACATTTAAGTCATTTCAATTCAGCCCTGTGCGCCAAATCACCGTGGAGATGTATGTTTGGAAAAGGTCTGTGGGGAAATTTAATAAAGGCTAAATATTTTAAAGGGTTGGATCCTATATTTTGGATCAAAGATGGATCTGGTGTAAAGTCGAGTGTTTCAACGATTTGGAAAAGTCTGGTAAGAGGTTTTCCCTTTATTTCAAACGCTTTGAGCTGGTAGGTTGGTAAGCTGGTTTGGTCATACAATCCTTGTGACGGTAAAGTAATTGCTAAGTTGGCATATCGTTCTATTATTTCTTTGCATTCTTCAGACGTGTCCAACTAGTGGTCGACTTGGCTGTGGAAAGGTGAGATGCCTTTAAACATCAAGCTCTTTATGTGGTTGGTTCTGAACTTCAAAATCCCGACCACACTAGTGAGAGACTGAATTTCAACATCAATTTCTTCCAACTTCTTACAATCTTCCGCTTTTTTCAGATTTTTCCAACTTTGGACTTTGGACTTCAGATTTTTCAACTTTGCTGTCAAGCCATACATAATTGATGAATAGTGAAGACCCGACCATGATAACCATTTTTCTCTAACAAAATCACATAAATTTTTATCCTTAAGCCAAATAGGATTAAATTTGAAAGGGTATTTAACCCTACTCCTATCAAAATCGATTTGCAACAGAATTGCCTTATGATCAGAAAATCCCAGAGAATGAGACCAAGTTCTGTAATTTCCAAAAGCATCACAAAGATCCTAACCCATGAGGAATCTGTCCAAACACTTAGCCAACCCCGCAACGCCACATCTCCTGTTTGACCAAGTGGGGCAGACCACATTCAGCACTATATCGATCATATTCTTCTCTTCCATCTTGGCCTTGAAAAACTCTGCAATGGGATAATCAATCTTTCTAGCCCCTGGACTTCGTCCTGAGATAATGTGACGTCAAAATCCCTTGCCACTATAAAAGATCTATCATCCATGATGCCCGACTAGAAGACACTTTCCCAATACTCCAATCTTTTGCTATATGGAGCATAAATATTAAGAACTCTGATAACCTTCGAAAAGCCAAGAAGGGGACCTTCCACCATAATACCCGCATCGGACAAAAAAGCTTTGAAATTTTCCACGTGGGGGTTCCAGGCCACCAACATACCCCTCGACATTCCACAAGAATCCCACGCTGTAACACGCCAAGTCAGTTTCAGTTTCAAGAAGAAATCGCATGTCGAGACCCCATCTATCATTGTCTCTTTAAGCAATAAAACACACAACTTAGTCCTGTCTAAAAAACACTTGAGGGCAGCTCTTTTGGGTCCACTGCCTAACCCACAAACATTGAAGGACACAAGGATCATTTAGGAACAGAGGGGGGGCTATTGAACCTCTAAGAGCCTGAATAGAATCAATGGATGAGGAAACCACAGCCTTTGGAAGACCTTTGTCAAAAAGAAAAGAAAGTCTAGGGTTTTGACAAATAGAATCAGTGTCCTTCGCTTCGACAGAAGGGGAGATTTTGGGAAAATCCTTTCCCCGTTTCTTTGGCTTTCACACTGAAACGTTAGGTCTCCTAATTGAGGAGATATCAAGAGCATCAGGATCAACAGAGCAGCACACAAACGTTTGCAGAGGTTTCAAACCAAAAAAACCCTTGTGGAAGGGGAGAGAGACATCCTGAACAGGGGAAGAAGAAATATGAAAAAGAGGAGTTTCTGAGGAAACCCTAAACAAAGGAGAAAAGTCCTCATAGTTGAACAAAGAACGCCCCACCAAAGGACCTACACCAGGAGAAGACTGATCAACCGGTTCTAAGATAACATCACCCTCACAACCACCCTCTTCCTCTTGAAGGACCTGACAAGGGACACCCTCAGGCCTCTTGGGAGCCTGTTACCGACTAGGCTGCACCTAATTGGACTTTCAGTGAGCCGCCAATGATGAACACGATACTTGTTCATATTCAGAGTTCAGAAGTCCTTTCAGGCCTTCATGGTTGTTTTATTTTTTGTAACACATGTTCATACCCCCTTGGGGAAATTGTAAAAAATGTCCTAGCGTTTAAGTTTTTATAAAAGGCTCGGCTTCCCAGACTTGAGCATCAAGCCGACTAGCCCAAAGTATTTTTTCCCTTGGTTATTATTGGTTGTTAAACAAACGACTAATAATTTCTGAGTTTTTCACTCACACTTCCAAAGTTGGGTAGTCATCTTGGTGTTTCGGCCTTAGAAGGTTATTAGAGCCTTCGTGTCAGTGTTTTTCAACATGCTAGGCATTCGAATTGAGTCATATGGACATTGTACTAAGTTCCCCTAGAGTTTTGTCAGTTTCTGAAAAAAATAATTTTTCCTGTTTTTTAAGCCATTATTTAATGGTTTAATTAAAAAAATTCAAAATGTAATAAAAGTCAGATACGGAGTCCGTTTTTGACGGGGGGACACTTGTTTTCACACTCAGAGTGTCCACTTTACCCTATGGACCACTTTCCACGTCAGTCAGGCAACCAAAGCACACCATGAGGCATTATTTGGCTAAAACGTGCATCAAGATGGCATTTTAATGCTAAGATTTGACATTTTGGCACTAAGGTCAAATATTTTAAAAGTCAAATTTTATTGGTTTAAAGTGAAAGAATGACATGGCATGGGTCCCCCATGCCATGCGTTTCTCTTTGGGCTTTTATGAATATTAAACTTTGGTTTTAAAAAAATGAACCAAGTTGTAACATGATATTGACAGGCAAGAGCTATTCATTGAGCTGCAGAGCATTTAATGCGGCTGCAGTAGGTTTGATGACCGTTGGATCTCGAGTTGCTCGAGATCCAACAGTCATCAAGCCTACTGCAACCGCATTAAATACTTTGCAGCTCAATAGATAGCTCTTGCCGATATTGACATCGTATGGGTCCCCCATGCCATGCATTTCTCTTTGGGCTTTTATGAATATTAAACTTTGGTTTAAAAAAATGAACCAAGTTGTAACATGATATTGACGTCACCCTCTCTTCACATAAAGGGTAGAGTGAGGGTGATGGAAGGTTCCACCCCTTTCTTTGTTTCAAACATGGGTGGACTAAAAGACTATTGTTTTATACCTTGGTATAATTCTTTAGCTAGCAATTCATGTACTTGGGTAAGCGATTTAAAATAAGAGGGTGACGTAAATTTTTTTCCAAATCGTGAGCATGTGTGCGAGTATTAAGGAATGGACCCCCTCGTATGTATGTTCCATTTAAGTTTTGTTATGTAATGGGTTGTTATACCATTTAATGATTGCTGGAGCTAATGTCATATGGACCATACGAAGTGGTTGTGACGTCAAAATTTGGTGAAATCGTAAGCATGCTTTGTGAGTTGCGATTTCTAAAGAGAGTGGACCCCTCCTTTACCCACTTCACTTAAGCTTTGATTCATTTGTTTAAGGTTACCGTAAGCCAAAGCTTTGGAGCAAACATTTGATTTTCTTGGTGAGATTCTCTCACACGTGGAGAAGTTGTACACTCATGCGAGGGTAGTAGGTGACCCCATCTTCAATCTTGGTGAATGGTTGGTTTGTGTTTGCAGTTTTTGATTTGTTGGAGGAGTTGGGTGCGGGAGGAGTCAATCACCTTCTTTGTCCAACTTAGTCTAAGCTCAGTTCAACTCAGTTACACTTTGGGTTGATCTTCATTATTGATGAGGCCCCCCTAGGTCTCTCATTTCCTATTTAATCAGATTACTTCTCCATTATTTGGATCGAAAGGTTGAACCTCAAATTGCATACATTCTAATATTTTTTCTGAGTATTGTTAATAAAACGCTTTGGAGACAATTTCCATGTGGGATCCATAGATGTCTGGTTGATGTTGTCTTTATGCTAAATCATTGAGGTAATTTGTATCAACTCCTCTCATATTTTGCAATTGTTGGGATTACTTGTCTTCGTAAGGAAATTTACATTTCGGCGAGAATAGGAAGTGATTCTTGTTAGGTTATTTCTTATTGTGGAATATATTAGATTACCAAGTTTTATATGATTTCTTGTATGGATCTATAATACTGCTTATCTTCTTATCATTTCACATAGGTGCTTTTAATCCCCTTTGCATTTTGTTGAAGGTATTTTACAGGAAACCCGAGCTGGAACATTTCATGAGTGAGTGGGCTCTCCCTCTTCTCCAGTAATTTCGAAAGAATAAGCATCATCCCTCGAATCTCACCAAAGGAGGCGTCACGATCCCTTTTTTACTTCTTGCTCCATCTGGTTCTATCACTTCTTAATCCAAAAATTTCAAGTTTACTCTGGTTACTATTTTGTGGCTTAGATCTACATTTTAAAGACATATCTAATGTAGATTTAAAATCCTAAGTCTAGATCTTGTTTCGTGATTAAAAGTTTGTTATTTAAATCTTTAGATCTAACTCTCTTTTTGCAAATTCAAAGTTGAAATCCAAAAGTACTTGGTTAAGAGGTTTAAAGAGCTTTCAATTTATTTATTTGGCATTTAGTGCTTGAGACTTGCTTGCTATACTGTAAAAAGAGGCAAAGATCCTAAGAAATCAAGCTTTCTAGCTTTCCTTGGTTTTCTTTTCTTTCTTTTTTTTCGGTTGTTACTTAGAATTTTTTTGGGCAAACTTTGAAAGTTTTCCAAAAGCACTCTTAAAGTGTTTTTGGGCACATTCCACTAATATTTGTTGGTTGTTTTTTGCAGGTTTGTGATAAAAGAGAGGGAAGCTATGGCAAGTTTTCACAAAATCGACAAAAAAGAAAACAAACGAAGCTTCCGTTCACATAAAAATTATTCTTTTCACAAGTTGTAAGCCTTTGGATCCCAATTTGACGACCAAAGTGCACTTTCTTCCGCATCATTGTAAAAGCAAAAAAATAAAGTTTGAGTAGGCTCATTAGAGCCCGGTCCCCATCTCCCCTGGGGGGATTTGTGTCAGTGTCCATTTTCTGTCTTCTTTATATGTTGTTAGTTTTTTTTTATCATTTCATGCTTTACTCAAGTTTTGCAAAAGTAATATGAATACTTACCCACTGCACTATACCGAAGTACCATAAGGGAAAAGATTTGAGCAGTGCAGTAATTAAAAAAAATTAATTGTTATGCACTGTTGAGTTTAAAATAAACCCCCTCACTTTCTCGAGTGCAGGTTCATGGATAAGAACTTGCCTGAGTACTGGATCTGGAAGAGGTTCCTGGATTTTCCTTTTTTATTGTAAACAAAAAACTTGTTCTAAAAAGATGTAAAACTTTACAAGGCCTTCATCCCTGTATGCTCTACTTCCACTGCAGCTTCGCCTGATCTGTTAGTAGTATCAGAAAGAGATTTAGGTGCTTAATTAGTTTCCACTCTCGAAATTAATCTCCCCAGGCGAAAATCCAACGCCTCGAATTAAGCCGTTACGGTGGCAAAATCCACAAAGGAAGCGGGAACAACTAGGCAGTGACCTTGAGACACCGTTAGGCTGCACCCTTGTTGGTGTAGTGTTGAACTAGTCTCAGAGACTCCAACCAGCTCACATATTCCTTGCGGGGAGCCGCATTGGTTAATGGTTTTGGACATATTCCTCGCACCTCCAGGTATATTGGGAGTTCCCATCCCCTAAGCTAATCAATATCATTACCACATAAATAAAATCAACCAAGAATTTACCCATTCCTTAATTAATTCATTTAATAATCTAAAATAATCTAAAATTTACCAACCGAGACACTGCAATACTTTCACTAAGACTACACTAACAACCCACATTTGCAATCACTCTTTTCATTTTGGGACTGGTCTATTCTGTACTTTTTGCATAAGTTAATCTCGCAATGTGTCATTGAATATTGTGTATCTAACTTGAGTTAAAGTGTTGCTAAGGTAAATCTTGTTTGCAGTAATTGGTAACCTTTAATTTCATCCATTCCATATTAAAACTCCTAGAATCAATTATTTCTTTCGTAGAGTAAAAACCCTAGATTTTACTTTTCATTAGGGTCTACCCCCCTTGGCTTCGCTAGGAGTTGGCCTAGACAGAGGAGCCGAGTATNGGCTCGAGCTTTCCCCCAAGGTCGCATCCAGTGGCTCGAAGATTTTTGCCACGTTACCCAAGGTGCGAATTAGGTGGCAATAGAGCCTTCTCCACTTCAACCCCACCTGAAAAACCCTCAATTGAAAGATGGCTAAAAGCTCGCCTACTGATAGAAATTTAAGTAAAAGAGGGACATAACTTGCAAACTTACCAATAAATTTTGCAGCCGATGATTGGTCCAGCGGCATGGGGAAACTAAAACCTTCAGCTAACTCCAATCCAGATTCCTCAAGCTTCGGGCTACGGTAATCCTCACTGGGTAAAGAGTGACAAAAAACCTTTGAATGTCCAAGACCCCAACATGGAAAACACCGAAAAGACACCCGCCAATAATCTAGCTTCTACAAGAACGCGCCTCCTTCCCAGATCACCTCCAGTTCCCCCGAAAGCCCAAGTTCCATTTCCATCTCGACCAGTATGTGGAGAGGAATGCATTCTGAACCCAAAAGATGGGTGTCTTCGATATGAATGAACTTTTCGATAGAATTAGCAGCAACTGCTTGAAAATCTTTAAGTTTCCAGCAGAGCAGTGAAAACCTCGGCAAAATCACCCATAAGTGACGTTTTGGGAGAACAACAGACCTGGGGCCGAAGTTTACCGACCATCTCAGCAAAACCAAAGAGTCTTTGCCCCTTGCCCAGAATCGCTCCTCCACCGCCTGTCGGTCTTCCTCAGAGAGGAAGAGGAATACAAACCAGCCATTCACCAAGGGCAAAACCCTAGGTGTATTTTTTATATAGGGTTTCCAAAGATCTCAAATCCATTCCAATAGCTCTGCCCTGGTAATCTTTACAAATTCCATAGGGGTTTTCCTTTCTGTCTCAGCAAAACCAGAGAGCCTTTGCCCCTTACCCGAAACCGTTCCTCCACTGCCTAGGAAGTGGAATACAAACCAGCCATTCACCAAGGCCAGAACCCTGGGTGTATTTTTGATATAGGGTTTCCAAAGATCTCGAATCCATTCCAATAGCTCTGCCCTGGTAATCTTTACAAATTCCATAGGGGTTTTCCTTTCTGTGCTTTTTCAAACTTTGGTTGTCTCGCACTCCTCACAGACTTAGTCTTTACGTCGTTGTTCAGTGCAATGTAGGTGGTAGAGATAGGAGCATTGTTACAAACGTCACCATCTTTCGAAACCTCATCCCCAAAAAGGACACGTCCCTCTACCTTGTCAAGAGAGGACGATACAACCAAACCCAAATGCAAAGACAATGCGACAAGCGAGAAACCGAACCCGTTTCCAGTCGACCGATAACGAGGACTCTGGTCCAAACCCATCAGAAAAAACCAGCAAGGGTAAAACGCAGAGTGCAAGGGTAAAACGCAGTAAAAGAAACCAAGCTATGGGATTTTTAACACTAACGAAACTTCCCGCTTTGTTTTCCTGGTTCATACTAGACTGAGGCACACTCAGTTGGACTGCAAGACCATAGCAAGGTCAATCAATACCGCCTGAAAACTGGAACCCTACCATTCTACCCTCCTTTGATCTCCCGTGAGCTCCATGGCGCCCCTCGTCTTCAGATTAAACTTGCCATTAGCAATTGCACATCCAACTCACTCTATGTAGCATTTGGTTCACTTGGTTGATCACTAAAGTTATTAGGTATAATTGAAATGTATCCTACCATATTAGCATGCTCAAAGGAGTTCAATCAATTGCAAAAGTGATTGAATAGCCAATGTGGGGTCTCGATTAGAGAGAATTCTAAGGGTTAAAAAAGGGGGTCTCGATTAGAGGGAATTCTAAGGGTTAAAAAAGGGGGTCTCGATTAGAGGGAATTCTAAAGGTTAAAAAAGGGCTTCGGTCTCCCCATTCCATACTTTTTAAGTATGATCAAATTGAGACTTTGCATGTCCTCCATGTTTCAAAGGTGGCAAGGTCAATCACATAATGAAGCAAATCCCATGAACATCATAAGTCTCTACCTTCACTCACTCTATGGGATTGTAGGTTGGTTCACCACTAGTTGTTTAGGAAAAGATTTTGACTCCATGGATGTTGGTTTTGCATGTGAATTTTCTTGTTGTGACATCTAGGCTTCTAATTCCAATAAGTTTCAGATGCTTTGAGTACAAATCCAATGATTTTCAGAACCTTTGAGTACAAATCCAATGATTTTCAGAACCTCTAGGTGCCTCTCACTAGTTGTTACAAGTGTTGGGCGCCCCTCACTAAGTCGATACCTATCCATATCAACGGCAACAAAGTAAACCAACCTCGTGTTTCCAACTTATAGCACTAAGTCAAGTCATGAGGTCCTTTAAAGCTAAGCAATGTAAGGTCCTAGTCGACAAAAAAAGACCGACCTATTAAAGGCTAAGTGAAGTAACAAGAAAGGGATATTTCTCAAGATATATATATATTCCCTCAAATCTTTCAAAAAGTAGGAGTTAGCTTGTTGAACAAAACACAATACATATTGACTAGGACATTGCCTCTATCACGACAAGACCAACATGTCACGCTCTCTTCACCAATAAGTTGGTCTCTCCTTGACCATGAGTGTGTTTGGTCCAATGTTACAAATATTGTGTCGGTGAATATATCGCCGAGGGTCCAAAAATAAATTATCGGATTTATCGACGAAAATGTCGACAAACATTGGCAATATATCGACAAAATAAAAAATTCAAAAATTCAAAAAATTACTATATATTCGAAAAAATCAGCGAATATCGCGATCAAATCGGAAAAAAATCGCCAAAAAGTTGGGGAAAATATCGGGGCGATATATTGCTGATATATCGCCAGTGAGATGACATCGCGATATATCGCGATGTTGTCGATATATCGGCAATGTTTGTAACACTAGTTTGGTCCACGGTCTCTATTACGAGAACCAACAAAAACAACAAGACGAATATGTCTTGTTTTTGTTGCATTGTGGAGACTCAATATTTTTGTAATTGAAATCTTGGCTTTGTGAAAAATATCCTTGCCACTTTTATGTTTCTATTGAAATCTTGGCTTTATGAAGAATATCCTTACGCACTTTTATGTTTATAGACTTGGGACTTTGTAAAGAATTCCAACAATACCATAGAATACTTTGACTTTGTCAATGATATAAATGCTTTGACTTTGTCAATGATATAATACTTTTAACTTTGTGAAGAAGAATTCCAATTATGCCATAGAATGTTGTGTGCATTGGCGATTCTATGTTTTCTATCATATATTTCTTACAAAATTGAATTTACCACTAAAATGTAAAATATATCAAATACTAAAATATAATAAAGTAAAATAGTAAAGCTAATTCTAACTAACCTTAATTAAGCTTACCGGACTAAAATGTTTTCTATCATATATTTCTTACAAAATTGAATTTACCACTAAAATGTAAAATATAATAAAGTAAAATAGCAAAGCTAATTCTAACTAACCTTAATTAAGCTTACCAGACTAAAATGTTTTCTATCATATATTTCTTACATAATTTAACTTACCACTGCATATTTCTTACGTAATTGCGCTTACCAAACCATATAAATGTAGAACATATCAAACACTAAAATATAAGAGAGGAAAATAGCAAAGGTAATTTTAAGGTTAATTTTAACAAACCTTACTTGATTAAGCTTACCACAACAACAAAAATAAGACATTAAACACTAAAAGAACAAACCTTAGATACGAACCCCCATGAAAAGAATCACACAAAATGACGATAAAATTAGTGATATAGTTTCGACATAGACATAGGTATGTTGAACCTAAACTTAATGGCCATTGAACCTAAACTCAAACCCAAACTTGACTTAAAAAGATATTAAACACTAAAATAACATACCTATGTCATTTTATACAACCCCCTATGGAAAGAATCAAAGAAAATGACAATACGCGTTAGATACAACCCCCTATGGAAAGAATCAAAGAAAATGACAATACTATGTGATATAGTTCACACATAAGAAAATGACAATACTATGGGATATAGTTCACACATAGTCTATCAAACCTAAACTTAAGGGCTATCAAACTTGAACTCAAACCCCAACTATGTGACTTAGGTTGACCTTGGGAAGTTGAACTTAATGTCTATAGAACCTGAACTCAAACCCCAACTTTGTGACTTAGGTTGACCTTCGGTAGTTGCATCATCTTGGAACCCTTATTATATACATAGTCACTTGAGCATGACACATGTATTAAAGTGAAGATCACAATTGTGGCTGGCAAGGTTCATGGCAAGGTTCATGTAAGGTCTTGTGCCAAAGCTGTATTGTTGGCCTCCCTTATCTCATATAAATAGAGGAAAAATAGTATTTACATTCATATCATCAACCTAAATTTAATGGCTATCAAACCTAAACTCAAACCCCAACTTTGTAACTTAGGTTAACCTTGGGTAGTTACATCATCGTCACTTCGAGTATGATGCATGTGCTTAAAGTGAAGATCACAAATGTGTTGGCTTGCAATGTATGTTGCATGTAAGGCCTTATGCCCAAGTTGTATTTTTGGCCTCCCTTATCTCATATAAATAGAGGAAAAATAGTATTTCCATTCATATCATCATTTGTACTTTTTTAGCTTCTTTGAGGAAGTCATTGGGGTTTTCTCATGAACCCTATGTAGAGTTATGAACTCTGGAGGAGTTCCCAACCATCCATGTAATGCCCCCCTCTAATTAAGCACACAAAACACCCGCCAACCTACTTAATTCCGATAGGTTTGAGCGGGTACTGCATCAGAGGGAATTGACTGAGGGCATTTGATACTTAGAGCAAATCAAGACATTCATTTAGTGTTAAAGTCATCAGTGGATAAAATAAGCCTTATTTCTTTAGGCTAAAAAGTCAACATCAAAATAGAATTGCATGCATGCAAAAGTAAAGCATAAACCCTAAAAGTGACATGCAAACCCTAAAAGCGCATGCGACTCTATTTAAGAGGGTTATTGGACTAAAGAGACTATCTATTATTGTTGTTGATTGATTTGGAGCTTTTGAGCAACAACATAGCATGCAGCCACGGCAGTTGGGGTTGAGGACGACGTCTTCAGCTATCGAGGATTCAACAGTGATATATCTACCCTAGTCTCATTCAGGGTAGGCCATTCAGGTCCACCATCAGTTCTTCATCTTTATTCATTCATATGTAGCTATTTGGCATCCATCAAAAGATAGTTGTTATTACCAACCTTGTAGTTACCTATGTGAGATGGAAGCAGAATGGACGGTTGAGGGACAAGCAACTAAAGAGGTGGAACCAAGATTGCCTCGACTCCCGAATGGATGGTTGTCACGCCAATCGAGGCAGTCTTCACTTTATGTTATCTTATCCCAAGACTACAATGGGGGAGACCCGAATCTACTCCCGACAGGAGAGATCAAACCTAAACACCAAATCAAATCAAATGGACTTGAGGTACGTAAGGTGTAAGGTGATGGAAACCCTAGATCTATGGATGACGTCACCAGGTTAACAAGAACTTTGAATCAGGGTTTAGGAGATATGAGATTTGATCCAAGCTGGGACACAGATGAACTATGGGGTAAATACTTGATCTAGGGCTAAGGTACTAGCAAGAGGTGAAAATATCCACTGCCTTGGGAAACGTGACCAAGGCAGAACAGATGAGAACGGGATTGGGGCTATCTAGTACCAAGGGATAGACTCGAAGGAAGATATGGCAATGTCAAAGTATCCAAGCCACTAGGAAAAGGTCAAAACGCAAGAGAAAGAGGCAAAAGAGAGGTAGCTCTAGGGTTTGGAGAAACAGTGCCTTGGGATTTGGGCAAATGGAGTCACTTTCAACCCAACGCTGAGGAAGACCCGCTTAGGGTTTGGCCTGATCTACAAAACCTAGAAACGGTTTGCCAGAAAAATCAGATCACGGAAAAAGATGGCAGCAATGGAGGATAGTGCTAGGTTTTGGAGGCCAGTTTCTCAGATCTAGGCCAAATGGGTCACTTTTTGCTCAGCGTTGAGGAAGATCCTCCAAGGGTATGAACAGATCTATAAAACCCAGAAGTGGTTTCCCCGAGATCAAGCGGTTTGATCTATAATATTTTTGGTTTTTTATTATTTAAGGTTTTGAAAATAAAAATGGAAGTACAAATGCCAATGGATTGAGATCTTAGAAGGGAAACACTAACCTGTAGATCTTACCTGGAAAACCTTGTAGATGCCTTGATAGTAATGATCACTACTATCCCGATCAATTTGAGAATATTTGAATGAGTTCTATGCTCAACATTTTGCCCCAAGAAGCCAATGCACCCTCTCTCATGCACAACAAACGTCAACCATATCAGATTATTGCATTATGAGAAAACACAAAAGCCACAGAAAAATAGCAAGATGAAATCATAGATCACATTGATGCTAATGAAAACCGCCTGATACAAAATGCATACAAGCCAAGCCAGTTGAGGAAGCCCTGCAAAATGCCCAAGTTGAAGTCGCCCTCCTATAGACAAAACAATGTTTCCCGGAAAAATATATAGGTCTCACATCAAATACTCAAATGCTAGGAAGCAAAAGATTTTCCAATCACCATCTAAGAACACCAGATGCAAAGGAGATCCAAGAATTTCCACACGAAAAGTTTTTTTATTATCCAGATCCAAGAGCCAAAGACCGCTTACAAATGAAAAGCTCTCTCCTTTAAATAGGAATGAGAGAACCAAAATCCTAACCACTTTTCTAATGAGTTAGAAAAGTGGCCAAGATTAAAAGATACAACTGTTTTAATCAACAGTTGAGATGAGTTCAACATACAATACATGGATCAATCCAATAATATATTATAAAAAGTGGACATATGGATCAATCCAATAATTAATATAAAAAGTGGACTAAATCACCCTAGGAGACGGAATTCCACTCAACAAAAAAATAAATGAAGCACATGGTGGGTCCAAGGAGTGTTAACTAACTCCCTTTGAGTGTCCCCATGGCACAATAAAAATAATATAATTTTTAAATTGTGAAATTGTGCCTACTTAAGGAAATCGTGAGCCTCCAAAAGCTCCAGAAAATAATATAATATGCCTGAAAAAATAGATGTGGGCCCATCCAGGTGCTGCAACTGCTAGAAACGGAGTAGAAGACATCACACTCATCGTCAGAACTCATCCCATGCCATTTCCTTGCCTCAGTAGCCCAAATCAAATTTTTCAGTAGCCATTTTAATTATTTTTTATCTACCTCAGGAAACGTGATATGCCAGAAACTACCTCCTAGGGTGCCTACGTTATCCAACTGAGCAGACCAGGCTCTCTAAGAGGGGGGTAATATGGTACAATCAAGTGGCTGGACCCCCTATCCCTCATACAGCGCCCTAGGAGATCCAAGAAAGATATCTCTCTGCTCAGACAAGTCATCAAGTATGGCAAAACTGCACCAAAAGGGTACACTGAGCCAAATCATCTCTGCAAGTGCCCGAAACTGAAAACAAGTTGTCTCAGTCGACTCAGAGAGTCCAAATCCCTCTAAGGTGTATACTCATACCCCCTCTAGGTCTCTTTATGATCATCCACAACATCCAAATAAACAAAATAATAATCTGCGAATGACCATATAACCAATAATATAACTCAAGCTAGCATCCATCTACTACAAGTGTTCATAGGTCAAGACATGCTCTACAAATCATTCAAATAACAGTTATAACAAATAGTAATCTTTTCACTGGCGATCTATCAACCACATATAAAGGATTTCATTTATTAACTATAACTCAGACCAGACTTTCAAGACCATACTCACTTCATAGTTGTAATCATTTTGCTAGTGAAGGGTGAGAGCTAAAATTCACAAGGCTAGGCCAAAGGGTGACTACCAACTTGACATTATGACACTTCAGATATGGAAAGGGAATACTCACTCTAGCATATGACGAACAAGCAGCAACAAAGGGAATGGCAGTGTCTCACAAATGGGTGAGTTACTTCAGAGGTGCTTATTCACCTTGACAAATGCTCACAATCCAACTCAATACAAGGCCAGCAATCCTTAGATATAACTTTTAGGAACCATTGTTTTTTTGGGCCTTTGATTTTCCATAGCCTTGGTCCGTGTCTTTATTTCACGGATTTTTATTATTTTAGGCTTCATGCATTCATGTATGTTGAAAAACACTACTTTTCATGAATGTTCTAAGATATTCTTTTCATTGTAGTTCAAAGCCAATTTTATTAGACTAGCCTTGCATTCACGTATGTTTAAAAACACTACTTTTCATGAATGGGATTTTTCAGAAGATGTTCATTTCATTTCCAAATACATTGTATTGATGGCAGCGCTACTTGTTTCAGGTTAGCCAACACAACCTAGGCAACTCAGAGCCAAGAGACAAATAAACAGGGAAGCTTATCCAATCATAGAGGCTCTAGTGGAGAAAGGTCCTCCATGCCACAAGTCAAGTAGTAAGTCGGGTCAGAAATATATTTGGAAGGTAATGGATGGGTGGAGATAGTGAGTGGTGAAACCAACACTAGCAAGCCAAAGTATGGTGAGAATCACTACCTCTTTTCTCCCTGAAGATGGTAAAACCAATGAGTATAGATCAAGAATTTCCAGGTCTAAGTAGGGACATCAATACATAATATCAATACATCCAAGTCCACATATCTATATGACCGCTAGATCATAACACTAAATGCTAATACATGTCACAAGAATGAGTATAAGAGCAATAATAACCATAACACAAGATATATAAGTTGAGTCATAAACATGCAAACAATCCATCTGAACCAACTTCAGTCCAATAAGAAAACACTGATACAACTTTGGGCATCAATAACTGCTCTGCAAATGGCTAAAATGACTACATCAATCCTCAAATCTAAGTGTCAGGAGACTCAATCATGGCATGGGAGAGTACCATAGTCCATCAATCAAATCATGATCCATCGTGATTATCATCTCAACATCTCATATGTAGGGGAACTAGCTGAAAAATGTACTGGAATCTGAAAAATAGTATATGGTAACCCGACTACTATATATGTGATAACAATAGTTTGCAGGGACATGTGGACAACTGGGGATTTAGCTGGAAAACCCCAAAGCATTCATTGGGTTTCCAGATCTCAGTTTCCCTTCTGAATATTGGTAGCATCTTCATTAGCAAGGTCATCCTACGGTATCAGGTTATCATCAACTTCCAGTTTGCTCATCCAGAGTAGTTCTCATCAGTTTCGTGTAGCTGGGGGTGTGAGCAGCAAAACAAGTGAACCAATTCACTAGCCTGCCAAGAGGGGTCAGAACCTCTGCATGCTCCAATCATTCTCTCTGGCACGGGAAGACCTTCATCCCGACAAATTCTCATTGTCATCAGACAACTCCTTCACCAAAAACATCACATTCAGTGGAAGAGGGGAATCTGCTGCTGGGCAGTAACAACGGAGGAAGGGAGCACCAATTCTTTATCAGTCCAGCTCTTTATGCATGCATATTTTCTCTGGAGTATTATCAACCGGATTATCAGTGGTAAGTGTTAAATTCCTTTCTGCAAACCCTAGCCCTAATTCATCTATATTTTAGGGTGTTCCTGCATGGCAATTTTGCACGCACGATTATTTCATATTTTTGCACAAGATTGAGTGTATGAGTCTACATTATACCCAGTATCAGTAGAATATCAGTATTTGGGATATTACAGTGGTATCAAAGCATGTTCCTTGCCAGATGTGGGCTTGAACATGAGAAGTAAATGAATACAGAAAAAGACACTTTTGTAACCTATAGGAGAAGGAAGAGTAGGTACACGAAGGAATTTGAGGATATCCAACTAGAAGATACCAACTCAGACATGGACCCAACAGGTATACACTCTGACAGAGAGAAAGGAATAGAAGAGGAAGAAGACAGGATGGAGTTCCGTAGCTTAGTAAATGCATTGCAAGAGCTAGCCAAAGGGAAAAAGGAAGTACTGCATGCAATAAACAGATTGTCTTCGAAACCAGAACCAGGTAATAACAGTATACCTCTCTCACCAGTAGATAAAGGGTCTACAAGCAGTAGTGGGAAGCATGCATACACCAATATGCAAAACACACCCCACATATATAATAGACCTTCCAGCAGGCCCACTATGTCTCACTGCCTGGCAGACGCAGTAGCAGGACCAGTCATGCCAGTAAATCCTAGTGAACCATTTGGAGCCTATTTACAAAAATACAGTGATTTGGGGGATGACTTTCATGTAGCCATGCCCTTTTCAAATTTCTGCAAAGAAATCTCAACAGGGGATTTAATCAGAATTACGAGTTGCAGAAAACCTTGGGTAGGTTGACCATCCCAAACTTTGACAGGGCTCGTGGAGGTTCAACAAGAATATGGATTTAGAAGTTGGACACTTATTTCTAACTCAATCCCATCACAAAGACAGATGCCATTAAATTGGCTACAGTGCACTTAAACAAAGAGGCTCATGAGTGGCGGTACCACGGATTAGTGACATTGGGTCACAACACCATCAATTCCTACAATGAGTTCACACAGAAGCTCATGGAGCGATTTGACAAGGACCCAGAGATACACTTTAGAGAGTTGGCTCAACTCAAACAGACAGGTAATGTTGAGGCCTTCATCTCTGAGTTCCAGAGGGTAGTTGTTATGGTGACGAATGTGTCAGAGAACAGGCTGATTATGTTGTTTACTGAGGCCTTAACAGAACAACTATGGGGGTGGGTGAAAGGCTACAAACCCTCCACTCTACATGATGCAACCACTCGAGCCAAAGATCTCTAAGACTTAGTTCCGAAGAACAGGTTTCCACTCAAGACCAATTTTCCAGTTAGAGACAAAGATAGGAAACCTTTCCAGTAGGAAATACCAAAGAAAACTTGGTTAGACGACACAAGGAAAGACTTGAGACAGAAGAAATTGTGTTTTACTTGTCAAGAATCGTCGGTTCTAGGACACAGGTGCTCAAGAAAGGCCAAATCCCACTACATAGAGGTATATTCAAACAGTGAAGGGGAGGACTACAAGCAGGAAACAACAAAGGAATTACGGGCAGAAGAGGAGGAGTTACTCCAAGGGGATACACCAGAGGGAGTTATTGCTACATTATCCGTGGTACCTAGGTTTCATACTCTCTGGGTCAAAGGAGTAGTACAGGGCCACAGAGTAGGAGTATTGATTGATGGGGGAGCAACCCACAATTTCATTGATGCAGCATGGGTGGTTAAAAGGGGTATCCCAACAGAGAAGTTTGAGGGATTTACTGTAGCAGTAGCAGGAAACACTAGCATGGAGTGCAACTATTGGATTCCTAAATTGAATGTCACATTAGGCAACTATCATATGACAGATTCATTTTATGTAGTGAATGTGGTCGATACAAATGTAGTATTAGGCGTCCAATGGCTTTATTCAATAGGAAAATATACTACAGATTACAAAGCAATGGAGATGGAATTCCAAGGACCAGATGGGAAATGGGTAGTTTTGAGGGGCATGAACACTTATCCCCCAAAACTAGTCTCTTCATAGAAAATGGAGGCCGTGCTCAGACAGGGTGACATAGAATGGTCAGCAGAGTGCTTGGTCACCTTTCGGAAACCTCTAGAGAACACCAAACATCCAGCGGAGATTCAGGCATTATTGCAGGAGCATGAGAAGGTATTCTGGGATCTTCCAGCAGGTAGACCACCAGACAAGGGATTTCAGCATATCATTGAGTTGGAGGGGGCTCAAGCAGTCATCACCACACCATACAGGCATCCCAAAAGATACAAGGATGAAATCGAGATGACGATGAAGGAATTACTAGAACTAGGATATATTTGACCAAATTCTAGTCCCTTTGCATCATCAATGGTCTTAGTTAAAAAGAAGGATGGCACATTGTGAATGTGTATTGATTACAGAGCCCTCAACAAGAAGACCATCAAAAACAGGTATCCCATCCCCAAGATTGATGAACTAATGGACGAGCTACAAGGTGCCAAATACTCTTCAAAAATCGATCTCTGATTAGGGTACCATCAGATCCAAGTAAGAGATCAAGACATTCCAAAGGAAGCTTTTCCTTGCCACTATGGACACTATGAGTTCTTGGTCATGCCTTTTGGACTCACCAATGCTCTAGCCATCTTCCAGTCGTGCGTGAACCACACTTTCAGGGCTCAGTTACGTAAGAATTTGCTAGTATTCTTTGATGTTATTCTAATTTACAGCAAAACTTGGGAGGAACACCTGAAACACTTAGATGAGGTATTGAAAATTTTGGAAGAGCACTCGCTTTACACGAAGATGTCTAAGTGTGAATTCGGCAGGAAAGAGATGTTGTATCTAGGACACATAATTAGTGCAGAATGGGTACAAGTTCATATGGAAAATATTAGAGCTATCCGAGATTGGCCAACGCCGAAGACAGTTACTGACCTGAAGGGCTTCTTAGGCCTTTGTACCTACTACAGGAGGTACGTTAAGGGATTCTCTCAATTTGCCGCACCACTCGCCGACCTCACCAAGAAAGGGGCGTTCACATGGACCGAATTGGCACAGCGTACCTTTGAGGAAATGAAAACCATCATGAGTTCTTTCTCAGTTTTGGCCCTACCAGATGTCTCACAACCATTCATAGTGGAATGTGATGCTTAAAGAGAAGGGATAGGAGCCGTACTGATGCAAAACCATCACCCTATTGCTTTTGAAAGTCGAAAACTAAAGGACTATAAGCACCACTACTCCATATATGACAAAGAGATGTTAGCCATCTTGCATGCCCTCACTAAATTCAGGCAGTACATGGTGGGGAGCAAATTCAAAATCAAGACTGGTCATAACAGCACTAAGTACTTCTTGGAACAAAAGGAGTTAAATGAGCGCCAACAGAAATGGTTCAGCAACATGCAGGCTTATGATTTTGACATAAAGTATGTGAAGGGTAAGAACAATGTAGTAGAAAATGCCTTATCCAGACGACCAGCTTCCTTATCTCTCACGAGTATATCCACAGATTGGAGGTCTCTTCTCTTAGTAGAGTACTCCAAAAACAAATTTGCTTGTGAGTTATTGGATGGGCAGATCCAGGATGACAGGTATAGAATTATCGATGACATCATCTATTAGAAGGGCAAGATATACCTCGTCCCAGAATCAACTTTAAAAAAGATCATACATGCATCACATGACTCGCCATTATCAGGGCATCAGGGTTTCTTGAAGACCTACAGGCAGATCCGAGAGAGGTTCTCATGGAAGGGCCTCAAAGGGGAAGTAATGCAACTCGTTCGAGAATGCAACATCTGCCATCAGAACAAGATCGAACACACTCATTCGGCAGGGTTACTTCAGCCATTACAGATACCGGAGCAGAAGTGGGAAAGTATCTCAATGGACTTCAGTACAGAGTTACCCAAAGTACAGAGACGAGACTGCTTATATGTAGTGGTAGATCGGTTGACCAAATTTGCTCACTTCTTCGCTATCTCTTCTGATTATTCAATAGCACAGATAGCCGAGTTATTTTTTAGAGAGGTTTTCCGACTACATGGGCTACCCAAAACCATTGTCAATGATCGTGACAGTAAATTCACCAGTGCTTTATGGCAGGAGCTATTCAAGTTGGTAGGGACCGAACTCGCTACAAGTACAAGTTATCATCCGCAAAGCGACGGGCAGACGGAGATTGTCAACAAATGGGTTGAAAGGTACCTACACAATTATGTATCAGGCCAACAAAGGACATGGATTAAATGGCTACACCTAGGGGAAAACTGCTACAATACTAACTACCATATGTCCATCAGGATGACACCCTTTAAAGCACTGTAGGGCTATGAGGCACTAAGCTTCGCAAATTTAGCTTTTGGAGACAGCAGAGCACCTAAGGCAAAAGATTGGGTGAAAGACAGTTAGGATATTCTTAAGGTCCTAAGGGAGAACTTACAGGCAACACAAAATTAGCAGAAGCTATACGCAAACATACACAGGATTGAGAGGAGTTTTGAGGCGGGAGATCTGGTATATTTACGGCTACAACCCTATAGGCAATCTTCCCTCAACAAAAAGGAGCGGAGAAACTAAAAACTCACTTCTATGGTCCTTACAAGGTAGTTCGAAAGGTTGGAGAGGTAGCTTATGAACTAGAACTCCCGAAGGAGAGCAAGATTCACAATGTGTTTCATGTGTCCAATCTCAAGAAAACATTAGGCAACTCATTGGTCTATCCATCGAGTTGCCTCCCTTAGATGATGAAGGGTTGCTAGTATTGATTCTAGAGAGAATCCTACAGGTGCGAGAAAGGAAGCTTCGAAACAGGGTGATTTGAGAGTATTTGGTAAAATGGAAAGAATACCTATGGAGGATGCCACATGGAAGGGAGAGCAGGTATTGCAACATCCTAGTTTGCAGTTGCTTAAGGACAAGCAATTTCAAGCGGGGAGGATTGTAATGTCCCCCTCTATTTAAGCACCCAAAACACCTGCTAACCTACTTAATTCCCATAGGTTCGAGCGGGTACTGCATCAGAGAAAATTGACTAAGATAAGATAAGATAAAATAATTTTATTAATGTCCACAAATGACTACAAAGTAGGTCAACGGGACTGTCGGTTACAATGATAGGTTATGCATGTGGGAGGATCAAACGATCTCCCTTAAAGAGAAAGGAAATACAATATAAACAATGAAATAAACAAAAGTAAAGATAATCAAGTCAATCTAGGTTGAAGCATGGTAGAGTTCCTACTTTGACACCAAACAAGTAGTCATGCCTGACGGCGAAAGAGCTCAGGTGGACAAGATCCAGGCGCCGAAAAGACCAAGGAAGGTCGGGTACTCCTAACATCCAAGGTTGAACGAAGAAAATTGAGAGAACTATAAAAGTGTTTGTTGTCCTGAATCGAGACCGGTAGGCGCAGGTTGCCATCTAGGATGTTGTCGGTGGGATCTGGATGGTCATGGGGCTTGGTGCGGAGCTGCCGCTGAGATCTCATGGGTCGAAAGCCCCCAACCTTTACTGATCTGGGGGTAGGATCGATATCAAGGTTAGTAGATCTCTTGGTGCCCCTGGATGCCAATAGCGTGTCAAAGAACGCGGTAATCAGATGTGTAGTGTCTGGTTTAGTGGGAGGCTGGAGGATCTGGGCTCGAAACCTGAAAGCCTCCTGAATATAAAGCGCTAGACATCTTTGATCGGTGTATCTGAAGAAAGCGGCTAGAGTTTGGGGTCCTCTGAACAAGCAGTAGAAGCGTCCTCTGATCTCATAGTAGACAAGACACCTAAAGATAAAATGTGACTCGGTTTCTACTTCCCTTTAGGAGGCAAAGTTGGCAGATCCTATCTAATCTATCGATCTAGTGGTCTGACTCTACTCTGAGTCTATGTGATCCTACTTTGAAATGTCGAGAGGGATCCGAAGGGCATGCATCCAATGACGAAGCGTATATTTGGGTTGGACAATGAGCCCGTCTTTGATCTCCAAGAAATGTTTAGCATAAAGGGCCATCTTAAGGTGCAATCCTCTCGGAGGATTGATCTAGGTGACCTAAATGAACTGCTTGTAAATATATTCTCTGATGATCTTATTCAACTCTTGTCGAATAGGTAGAAGATGACCTGGGGAATCTTAGAGAGTACTGGAACGGGGGAAGACGATCTAACTGGATCCCCACTGAAGCAAGAAGGCTCAAGACCCTTGTGAACCAACACTTGGCCCTGTTGGGGTGGGTACCTATACCGGCCTTTTGAAGAGTCAACTAGCCCTCGAATCAGATGTATGAAGGAGACCAATCTAAAAAATGTCTCAAGACGAAAGGGCTAGGGTTCAAATTCAGCGAGAATGATATGTTGTGGCACTGTCTGCTTGCACCTGATGATACGTCAGAGAAGGAGGATGACATTCATTCAGTGTTAAAGTCATCAGTCGAATAAAAGAAGCCTTATTTCTTTAGGCTGAAAATTCAACATCAAATTAGAATTACATACATGCAAAAGTAAAGCATAAACCCTAAAAGTGACATGGAAACCCTAAAAGCTCATGAGACTATTTAATACGGTTATTGGACTAAAGAGACTATCTATTATTATTGTAGATTGATTTGAAGCTTTTGAGCAGCAACACATCATGCAACCACGACAGTTGGGGTTGAGGACAACGTCTTCAGCTAACAAGGGTTCAGTAGTGAGATATCTGCCCTAGTCTCTTCCAGGGTAGGCCATTCAAGTCCACCATCAGTTCTTCATCTTTATTCATTCATATGCAACTATTTGGCATCCTTCAGAAGATGGTTTGCAGGGACACATGGGCAGTTGGGGATTTAGTTGGAAAACCCCAAAGCATTCACTGGGTTTCCAACTCTCAGTTTCCCTTTCGAATATTGGTAGCATCTTCATCAACAAGGTCATCCTACGGGTATCAAGTGATCATCAGCTCCCAGTTTGCTCATCCAGAGCAGTTCTTATCAGTTTCATGTGGCCAGGGGCGTGAGTAGCTAAACAGGTGAACCAATTCACTAGCCTACCTAGAGGGGTCAGAACCTCTGCATGCTTCGATCATTCTCTCCGGCATGAGAAGACCTTCATCTCGACAAATTCTCATTGTCATCAAACAACTCCTTCACCAAAAACGTCACATTCAATGGAAGAGGGTGTTCTGCTGCTGGGCAGTAACACCGGAGGAAGGGAACACCAGTTCTTCATCAGTCCAGCACTTTATGCATGCTTATTTTCTCTAGAGTATTATCAACCGAATTATCAGTGGTAAGTGTTAACTTCCTTTATGCAAGCCCTGGCCCTAATTCATCTATATTTTAGGGTGTTCTTGCATGGCAATTTTGCATGCACGATTATTTCGTATTTTTGCACAAGATTGAGTGTATGAGTTAGCATTATACCCAATTTCAGTAGTGTTGCCGCCTCTTACGCACTTCGGTTAACGCAACAAAAATCTTCAAGCTGCTTGATGCGTCCTTGGGGGCAAGTCTCGAATCAGGTACTGTCACCTGATCTTGACTCCTCCGTTTAGACTTAACTCCTAACGAAGCCAGGGGGTAGTCCCTACCAAAAGAGTTTCTAAGGCTCTTAAGTGTTTTAATTGTTTCAATTGATTAGGTTATTTAAAGAGTTAGAAATGAATAAATTATTGACACAACACTGTGCAAAATTATATAACTAAATTCAACAGCATTGTAAGATATATCAATAATCACAATATGACTATAAGCAAAATAGAGAGTACAAGAATTGAACCAGTGCCAATATGGAGTCACAAAACAATGACTGCTGTTGAAAACAAAGAAAATATTTTGCTCGTGTACTCGTTCAATTTTAATTATTAGAATGATGAGTAATGAAAGGAAGGAAATTCCCAATATACCAAGTGGCGCTAGGAATATGCCTGGAATTTAAGAAGAGTGGCTCCGCACAGGAAAATGTGGGCTATATGGAGTCGTGGGAGGGTGTTCAACACTACACCACAAAGGTGCAGCCTAATGGGACCCCATGGTCACTTTCTAGTGGTTCCCGCTTTCCCTGAAGAATTTGCCCACTACTTCTCCAAAATCGTTTACGCCAGATTTTCGTAATGTTTTGGGTAGTTACTTTTATTGAAATGAGTTATTTAATTAGATGTGAGAAAATTAATAAGTGCACAATTCCGCTTTTGATATCCCCAAGAGTCAAACTGATCTACGAGTAGAGCATACACGCAATAGGCAAATGTTCTTTCCAATTTATGAATGCAAAGTTGAGATACAACCTTTCAGGACGGATTATGTGCTTGTGTGAACAAAAAATTGTGAGACTAATTACTACGGCAAATGAATGCCGGGTTAGTATTTGATTACTTTGAATAAAATTTATAAATCTTGAAATAAACTTGATTGATTTAAAAGTTGAAGTAATCAAATCTAATCTAAACGAACAAAAAAATCCAACCCACTTCAAAGACAGATACAGTCTTCCCCCAAATAGGGGAAGAGGTGTGTGGAAGCCGTAATCCCACTTGCTCTTTTATTAAATTATTACACTGCTGATAATTTAATAAAGGGTTGCCTTTTGACATTATAATTTGGACAAAAGACTTGCAATAAATTGTCGAAAGAAAAAGAAAAATAATGGGCACTTTGGAGCCTTTGGATAGCTAGATTTGTCAAAATTTGGCCATAATTTCTTTTTTTTTTTAATTTCAACTTGCTAAAAACCAGCAAGCTAACAATGTACAAATTAGTGGATTAGTACAAACATGTACATAAAATACACTATCTAGTACTTTGCAAAAAATGGGAAAACTTTACTGCTTTTAGTACTAAAAATGAAATGTTAGATCTAAGCTTACGATATCTATTAAAGCACTTTAGATCTAACATGTAAACAAGCCTAAAATTCATATAATAATCTTTTAAGGAAATCTAAGCTTGTAAGAAAGGTAACTAAAGAGAAAGATTGAATTTTTATGAGATGGGAAAGAAAACCCTCAAGCTCAAGCTTGAACGTTGTGAAGAAGAGAAAGCGTCTGAAATGCAAAAAATGTTAGATCTTTAAGATAAAAAAATGAAGGAAAGAAGGGATGCAACTGAGCTCCCGCTTCTCCTTCACCTGAGATAATCTGTAAGCTACACACAAACTTTGAACAAGTGAGATCCAATCTAGTGCATTCAATCAAATGAAATTAGAAAAACACAAGTATTACCAACTACAAAATGTTGCTTCTTAATCTCAGATAACCAAATACAAGTTAACAAATTAAAACTTTAAATGTTTACTCAATAAACCATAAAGGATTTTTAAGCTAGAAATCAAATCTGCAAAACTGGTAAAAAATGAACAATAGCTTAAGCCAAATATCACCTCGATTAATGGCAGCATTCACATCAACAAGATCTTACACCATTTAGACCTCCAAAGCCTTGGCTTTTATTCAAAATCAGGAATAATAATGATCATTACAATAGCAGAGGTTACTTGCTTTATGGAAATTGAAGAGCAAGAGCATTGCTTATATAGAAAAATAGAGAAGAAAAGGGTGGTGTTTTCACCAACTTGGCATGAGCTTGTAAAATGGAAACAATTTAATACAAAAATGACTTATTCCAAAACCAAACCCAACCCATTCCACTTTACTTCGGGAAGGTTAGGAATATTTCCAAATAGCTTTGCCAACTCAGAAATTTCATTTTCAGCATGTTTTTTTTCACTTTTTGGAAATTGCCGAATTTTTTTATTTCCTCATTTTTTTGGTTTTTTTGACTAAAAGATTATTAAGTAAAAAATGAATCACTTAAAAACTAAGGAAAATGGGTCTAGAGGTTAAATATATCCTCTGTTTTAGAAAATGAGCACCCCTATGCCCAAATCGAAGTGTAGACCACACTTTTATGCATTTTTTATTTTTTTTAATTAACTTATAAAAAATAAGCCTAAAAGCGGAAAAGAACTAATTTTTCCGGAAATTAAAAAAAACCTATGGAGGACTTAATACATGTTTATATGACTCAAAAACAATGATTAACATGGTAATATACATTGACACCTAGGTTTTAATAACCTCTTAAAGTTTTTTTACCAAGACATTTACTCTAGCTTTGGAGGAGTAGGTGAAAAACTCAAAAATTATAAGTCATTAAAAAACGACATATAATTTCCAAGAAAAAAACACCCTAGAGTAAAGAGTAAAGTATTGATAACTAAGTCCTAGGCAAGCCAAACCTTTTACAAAATTTCATCATGCTAAATCATTTATTACAATTTCTCCGCAGAGTCTGAACATGTAAATTTTTTTTTTTAAAAGGCCAATGATTGGCCTGATGAACTTCTGAACACATGTGGTTAACAATTGATTTGTTCAAGTCTTTGATTGCTCACTGGAAATCCACCTAAGTGCAACTTAGTGGATAACAAGTAGAATATCAATATTTGGGATATTACAATCCATATCTTGTCCAATTTCAATATTTGAATTTCAACTATATATGTTCTTTATGCATTGCCATTTAGAGTTGATTATGTCTTGCTAATTTGACTTAAGAGGGAAATTGTTAGGTGTATAAACAAAAGAGGATGATTTTGCCATTGGTATACTACTATAAAAATACATTTTTAGATCAGGTTATGCATTTTCATAAGGTGTTGAAACTTATCTCGTTGTTTGATATCTTTTCTCCTTGAATTATCATGAAGTCTACAGATGTTTGTTTGAAGTGCATTATTGTGATGTTTTGAAGATTTGAGAATCCATCTTTTTATCATGAAGTCTACAGATGTTTGTTTGAAGTGCTTGAAGTGCATTATTGTGATGTTTTGAAGATTTGAGAATCCATCTTTTTATCATGAAGTCTACAGATGTTTGTTTGAAGTGCATTATTGTGATGTTTTGAAGATTTGAGAATCCTTCTAAAAAGATGGTGTAATTTCAGTTTTACATTAATTACCCAAGTACATGTAATTTCAACTTCAACACAAACCACACACGAACATGGTTTTAGAGCTTATAGTTGAGATCATTCTTGACTAAAATGGAGTTCATTTTGTATTTCAATTGTAGTTTACCTAGGATAGGTACTTGACCTAGTTGAGGTTATTGAGTTTGAAACCCTAAGAAGCTTGGTGAAACATCGACATGAGAAAATGGTGTCTTTTTTATTCAATAATGGTTTGTGGTTGAGATGACCACTTGTACAAAAGGTTTGTCTTTTTCATTCAATAATAATTAATGTGATTGAGATGATGGGTTTCTCTCACGATGAGAGATGATGGATCTATTACATTATCTCAGTTGTTATGGATGTATTTTCAATTGGTTTGATGTCTAAGATGACCTATGATATGTGATTGATTTGTTCCAATGGGTTTTTATTGAGGTGGCACGTTTGTCTTTTTCATTCAATAATAATTATTGTGATTGAGATGAGCACTTGTACTTCTGATATGTTTTGACAAGTTTCTCTCACGATGAAACATGATGGATCTATTACATTATCAGTTGTTATGGATGTATTTTCAATTGGTTTGATGTCTAAGATGACGTGATAGGTGATAGATGTATGATGATTTGTTCCCATGGTTTATAGTGATAGGTGGTAGATGTATTTAATCATTGAATAACATGATTTTGTTTCAACAAGTGAGATACTCCAAAGGACTTGTGATAGGGCGTTGAGCTGATGGATCTATTACATTATCAGTTGTTAAGGATGTATTTTCAATTGGTTTGATGTCTAAGATGACGTGATAGGTGGCAGATGTATGTTGATTTGTTCCCATGGTTTACAGTGATAGGTGGTAGATGTATTTAATCATTGAATAACATGATTTTGTTTGAACAAGTGAGATACTCGGAGATACTCCAAAGGACTCGTGATAGGGGGTTGATTTTTCACGTATGATAGGTGGAGGATCTTCATATTATGGATATGGCTTTGGTGTCTTGCTTGTCCTCTGACATCGTGTCTAGTGTTGGACGGTTTGTAGATATTATAGCTTCAAAACACAACATATGAGATAGGTGGTAGATGTATTTACTCAATGAATAACATGATTTTGTTTCAACAAGTGAGATAGTCGGAGATACTCCAAAGGACTTGTGATAGGGGGTTGATTTTTCACATATGATAGGTGGAGGATCTTCATATTATGGATATTGCTTTGGTGTCTTGCTTGTCCTCTGACATCGTGTCTAGTGTTGGACGGTTTGTAGATATTATAGCTTCAAAACACAACATATGATAGATCATTATTTAGAATATTTCAAGAGCTAGAGGAAGGCATCATTGTGGAGCTTGGTGATGATGCCACTTACCCCATGAGAAGAGTTGGCTTCATTTCAAATAACTTAGGTGATGCAATTGAGTTGTGTTTTTTTCTTCTTTTGCTATCCGTACCTATTATAAATGGACAAGGAAGGATTTTTGGGAAGATTTCTCAAAAACATTCACTAAAAAGTGCTTCTCTTGTAGAGGTTATCCATTCACACTCCATACGCAAGTCATTGTTTCGATGATTTCATAGAGAGTTGGCCATTAAAGAGCTTGGAGAAAATGGTGAGGAGAATACAAGTAAAAATGTCAATTAACATAATGCTTTAACTAATAGATGGATAGAATCTATAATGCATGGTGGAATAACATGGAGATAGGTTCATAACCTATGATAGAAATTTGTTCTCGCAGTTCAGGAGTCTTTCTTGGAATTGCATCAAATGCTAAAATTCATCACCATATTTGCATTGTATGTTTTTTTGAAATATATAGAGTTTGTTTTTCCCCAAAAAATCATCCATAATAATCTCATAACATCCGTGATACTAGTGATTGCTAAGAGTCCTTGTCTGAATTAAGAATCCTTTGCTTACTCCATACGCAAGTCATTGTTTCGATGATTTCATAGAGAGTTGGCCATTAAAGAGCTTGGAGAAAATGGTGAGGAGAATACAAGTAAAAATGTCAATTAACATAATGCTTTAACTAATGGATGGATAGAATCTATAATGCATGGTGGAATGCCATGGAGATAGGTTCATAACCTATGATAGACTGAATGATTGATTTTGAGATTCAATAAGTTTTTCTCATATGTGATTCATATATTGTGATGGATATAGTGATACTTCTATAATTTAGATATTCTTACAGAAGAGACTGGGGTAAGCAAAGATGATTGATGAGGATGAGAGATCTTCTAGTTCACAGGATTCTCCTTTAGCTATTAAGGAGAGTGTAGAGGTTGTTTTTCTAGAGCCTGATATAGAGATTTGAGATGACTCATGTTCAAAGGACATTGAGTGTGGATACGCTCTCGCCTACTCTCTAAGATAGTAAGAGGTTGAGTTGGTTCACTCAAACATTACAATAGCTATTAAGGAGAGTGTAGAGGTTGTTTTTCTAGAGCCTGATATAGAGATTTGAGATGACTCATGTTTAAAGGACATTGAGTGTGGATACGCTCTCGCCTACTCTCTAAGATAGTAAGAGGTTGAGTTGGTTCACTCAAACATTAGAACATGCATGGCAGCCTACTCTCTAAGATAGTAAGAGGTTGAGTTGGTTCACTCAAACATTACAACATGCATGGCGAGATGTCATAGGGCTTGGTATAACTTCAATGTCGACACTTTCATGTAGATGACGTATCTTTCAGTGCACAAGGTTCTTCTTCAATGATTGAGGAGAATGTGTATATTTATGATATGGAGGCTCTTCTTCAACGATTGAGGAGAACGTGTATATTGACGATATGGAGGCTGCGCAAGGTTCTCCTTCAATGATTTCATAGAATGTGGATATTGATGATATGGAGGCTCATGAGTATGTATAAGTGCCCAAATCATTAGTGAGGTAAGTGTACCTCCTACGAGATATGCTAGTCATGCAACACAAATTCATCAAGAAATCTTCGCTGTATCACTCGATCCAATACCCCCCGGAACACAGTTACTACAAAGGATTACCCATAACACTTTTCAGATATAGCACAGCAGGCCCGCCCAACAATACCATTACCATCGATGAGCAGAGACCGCTTGCCCACACTTCCCAACAGCTCTACCCATGAACCATTGATAGGTGGTGATTCTTTGTGTGTTACCACTTCGACGTTAACAGGAGGTTAGTCTATTCGCGGTCACTTTTTATCCTCCCCCTGCGGAGGAGGTAGTTGTTCTTCGTGCGGGAACAGTTTCTCATCCACCATGCCTAGAAGGTACCAATTTATGGTTTACAATAAATAGACGTTTACAAGACCCCAGAGAAACTACATTCCCCACTGGTCACTGCATGGATGCCAATAGTACATCAGTCCCTGTAGGTCCCCGATAAGGAGGTGTCGAAGATATCAAATCTCATTGACAGAAAGGTCACCGATAAGGAAGGAGGTTATCATTGGCTAGAGCTGCCATAAATAGTAGAACTAACCATTGAAACTCGACCCTACAGAACACAGCAGGGAAGGGGCCAACCTCCTATGAGATATGCTAGTCATGCAACACTGGTTTCTTCCATTTTTGAAACATACAATTTTAGTAGAATGTGGATATTGACAGAACACAGCAGGGAAGGGGCCAACCTCCTATGAGATATGCTAGTCATGCAACACTGGTTTCTTCCATTTTTGAAACTTACAATTTTAGTAGAATGTGGATATTGATGATATGGAGCCTCGTGAGCATGTATAAGTTCCCATATCATTAGTGAGGGTAAGTGTACCTCCTAGGAGATATGTTAGTCATGCAACATTGGTTTCTTCCATTTTTGAAACTTACAATTTTAGAAAGAAGGAAAAGCGTGATGACTCCATCCACACGCCTTCTAGTTTTTCGATGAAGGAGAAGTGTGATTCCCCAATGTAAGATGTTCTCAAGCACTACAAGGAAAACATCACTTTGTAGGAGACGATTTTGTTAGTCATGCAACATTGGTTTCTTCCATTTTTGAAACTTACAATTTTAGAAAGGAGGAAAAGCATGATGACTCCATCCACACGCCTTCTAGTTTTTCGATGGAGAAGTGTGATTCCCCGATGTAAGATGTTCTCGAGCACTACAAGGAAAACATCACTTTGTAGGAGACGATTTTGTAAAAACTTTTAATTTTATAAGATTTAAATAATTTTCAAAAGAACCTCCCCTAAAACCTTTGCCATTGATAACAAATGTTGACATTGATAACAAATGTTTCAACAAAGGCTACAATGGATGTACATTACAACTAAAAACAAATTAGGTAGTTGGAGTTTATGCATAGATTTTTTAAGTTGTGTGCATATTGTACAAACACACAGGTGCATAATTATAATAAGTGTTTTTAATTTTATAAGATTTAAAAGAATTTTCAAAAAAAACTCCCCTAAAACCTTCGCCATTGATAACAAATGTTTCAACAAAGGCTACAATGGATGAATGGATGTACATTACAGCTAAAAACAAATTGGGTAGTTGGAGTTTATAACATAGATTTTTTAAATGGTGTGCATGTTGCCGCCTTTGACACACCTGGGGTTAAGCGCAGCATAAATCTTCAAGCTGCTAGGTGTGTCCTTGGGGACAAGTCTCGAGTCAAGTACTGTTACTTGATCTTGACTCTTCCGTCTAGGCCAAACTCCTAACGAAGCCAAGGGGGATGATCCCTAAGAAAGAGTTCAACTAAGGATATTTATATTTTAGTTGTTAATAACGAAATTAAGTTATTTTTAGGAGTTTTTGGTAAATAATTCTGTCGCAAGACTTATGCAAAATAGTTTAAACATTCAACAACATATAACATGAGTGTATAAAGATTAACATTGACAAAACTGATAATCAAATGAAAATAAAATTGTTGTGTACTCAGATTAGTGCCAAATGGAGTCAAAATTGTTGTTGAAACGGAAATGTTTTGCAATGTGTCTTGGTCAGTTTTAATTATTAAAGATGAGTTGATTTAAGGGAAAGAGGATTCTCGATATACTTATGAAGTGCAGAGAATATGTCCGAAAAAACGACAAAATTGGTTCCTCACTCAAAAATGTGGATTGAATCGGAGCCTCTGAGAAGGTGTTCAACACTACACCAACAAGGATGTAGCCTAACTGTATCTCGAGGTCACTATTCAGTGCTTCTCACTTCCTTTAAGAAATTTGCCCAATAATGTCAAAAGGTGTTGTGTCGGGTTTTCACAATGTTTCGAAGGTTGTTGATTTTATTACTGTGAGTTAATTATTTAGATGTGAATAATTAATCGATGCGCATTCCTGCTTTTGATTATCCCAAAGCTCAAGGCAAACCTGCGATAGGCAAAAACATACATCGGAATGGCAAAATGTTTGTTTCAATTGTATTGAAGCAAAAGTATTATGGCAGCAAAAATAAAAACTAAAGTCTACAAGAATCTACAAGCTATGTCACTTTCTGATCATCCACCAATAATCGCCAAGAAGCCTTTGGTTGGTGGAGAGAGCATACTTTGTGGCAACGAGCGAGGGAACCAAATTATTTAAACAAATTTAAAGATGGAAAATAAGTCTATGCAACCTTTCAAGAAGGCGTATTTTGTGAGTGTGATTGTTAGAAAAAATCAAATGATGAAAGAGACTACCAATGCCTCGAGGGAAGTGATGAAGTGTGGGTGTTGTGTAACCCACTTGCTTTCTTTATTAATTATTATTACAATATCAGCAAAATGAAATTAAAATATGTCTTGGAGCCTATAAAACAGGGCTAAAGACTTATACAACTTTATGAGTGAAGGGGAAAGAAGAAGGAAGAAAAATTGGGGTTTTTTAGTGTCCCAGGAGACCCAAAACTCAAATTTTGAGCAGAGATTCCTCCTCTTTTTCTTTGGACCTGCTAAAAAACAGAAAGTTAAATTATTAGAATGTGATGGAATGAATAAATAAAAGACAAAAACTAAAACTAAATTCAGTACTAGCAAAAGATTGGAAAAATTTACTAGTTTTGATAGCTTATTGTACCAAATAGATCATAGAACTATAGCACAAACATGTAGAAGTAAAGCTCATGGGTTATTACAGTCTTATTGATTATAGATATAACTAGTAAGCTTACATTATGGTTTTGTATGAGTACCTTATAGTAGTAATAAGTGCAATAAGCTGTGTTCTATTATGGAGATTCCAATACTGTAAAATATTGAATACACTGGGTAGCACTGAAATGACAACATTAGAGTTAGTAAAAGATTATTCTTTTTTATGCATTTCTAAATCTAAATTGTCTGATATGCTAAATGAGTATATTGAAAATATCAGACTTTTAAATCAGATCTATCAAATTTGCATTTTCAATTTAAGTAACCGAACAAAGGAGAGAGAAATGGTTTGAGAAGATGGAGAGCAACTTCAAGCCTTGCTTGATCTTCTTATGGAAACTTTGGAGACCCTGTAGAAATAAGATGAAACTTGTGAGATTATCAAAGAAGAAGAAGATACAGTTGAGTTCAAATCCTCTTTTGAAAAAGTAACCTGCAAAACAAATCTATGAGAAATCTCTGCATAAAAAGAGTTAGATCTAGTGTACTCAAAAACAAGAAATGAGCAAGAGTTGAAATACAACTGAGTATGAACAACTACTCTCCTATCTCGACATAAAAATACTAGTAAGCAAATTACAACAGTAAATGCCTACTCTATGTGCCTTAGGATGACCTTCTAAGCTAGATCTAATAGCAAGTTTAAGCAAAAAGAAAGAAACAATTCTGAATTTAAACAATATCACTTCAATACTTGCAAGCATTCATCTCATAACACCGAATCAACCTCCAAAGTCTGCAATTTTATTCATCAAATTGCAACAATACAAAATAGCAGAGGTTTCTTGCATCCATCCTCAACAAAGGAGGAAAACCCTGCTTTTATAGCAAAAAATAAGCTCAAACCCCCAAGGGGGTGAATTTGACAAGTGTGAGGTGTTTTGGGGGTTGAGAAAATGGTGGGAGGAAGGCCCGAGTGTTGGAATGAAGGGCTGCCACCTATATTGAAGTATCCCACTTGGTTTGGGAAGCCTTTATCTCCTCTAACCACTTCATCCAAGTGGCAAAACCACCCTCCATGAGTGAATTCGCCCCCCTTTTGTGGAAGTGATTTCGAGCCCCGTCTTTGATGGTTGGAGATGCTCCTTTATGCTCATAAATGTCCCAGACAATATCCTCAACAACTTTAACACCTCAGAGACAAGTCCCAAATAAGCTACCTTTGATTAAGAGATTGGATTTTCTCCAATTTTCCCATTTATTTGACACTATGAGTCATTTTGGAGAGAAAATCCAAATTAATAATTGAAAATTACTAATTTGACTCTCAAAAATGGGTTTAGGGGTTAAGTTAGGTCTTTGGGTCCAAAAATGAGCATCCCATGACTAAATTGGATTCCTAGGCCCAATTTAATTGGATTCCTAGGCCCAATTTTATGACCTTTTGAAAAATTACAATTAAAATACACCTTATCGATGATTTTATTGAAAAACTAAAAATTAAAAAATCCAAGGGGGGACTTATCGGATGTTACGAAACTCAAAATTACAATTAAAATACACCTTATCAATGATTTTATTGAAAAACTAAAAATTAAAAAATCCTGGGGGGACTTATCGGATGTTCACGAAACTCTGGACATATGACTAGCACGGTATAATGCATAGACCCTAGGCTTTAATAACCTTTCTGAGAAAAAAGTTACCAAACTCATCATCCTGACTTTGGAGGATTTTGAGTCAAAAACTTGAAAATTATGTCGCTTAAAAAACCGTCATGTAATTAACAAAGGAAAAAACACTCAAGGATGATGACCTTCTGCTGACTAGCGCGATGAGCTGGGGCATTTCCACTTACTCCATCCAGGTTGTTCATTTTTATAAGCTAGCGTGATGACCCTTGCCCTCAGAAGGACAAGCCCTCCAGACCTTAAAAATGGTGCTTTTGATGACCAATTCTAAGAAGGCCAAGCCTTTTACAAAAAAGAACCATGCTATGTCATTTATTACAATTCCCTCGAAAAGGTGTGAACATCCAAAAGAGGCCACAACTGGCCCTGATGAAACCACGAAACTTCCGAACACTAAGTAAGAACAAGTGATTTGTTTCGAGCCTTGGTGGCTCACATGAAAAATCCCCTGAGTGCAATTTAATGGATAACAGTGCACATTGTATAAACACACCACTGTGTTGGTTAAAAACAATGGCACTAGTGTGCTTAAAACAATAAGGTGCACCATTATAGAGCTATGGATGTTTTAAAAAGCATCAATATAATGTTAATGTTATGCACCACTGTTTTGGTTAAAAACAATGGCACTAGTGTGCTTAAAACAATAAGGCGCACCTTTACACAACTATGGACGTTTTAAAAAGCATCATTGCTCCAAGAACATAGGAGCACAGTTTCTTTGAAGCCATTTTGAGAACAAGTGCTTCAAGACCAAAACTAGTGCACCCATTCTTAAAAAAAAGCACCAATGCGCTAATTCTAGAATAGAAGCACCGATACACATTTATCTTATATGAGCACCAATGTGCCCATTCTTAAATTTAGAGAAGCATCAGTAAGCACATGACCAAAACTACTGCACCCATGCTTAAAAAAAAGCACGAATGCGCTAGCACATGACCAAAACTAGTGCACCCATGCTTAAAACAAAAGCACGGATGTGCTAATTCTAGAATAGAAGCACTGATGCACATTTATCTTATATGAGCACCAATGTGGCCATTCTTAAATTTAGAGAAGCATCGGTATGCACATATCTTATAGGAGCATTGATGTGTGCTCATTCCTGAAATAAAAGTACATGTGTTCTCGTATGCTTGCCTAACTTTAAAATTCTATTATCCATCTTCGAAAATCTATCATCGATAAAGATATGTTTAACTAACTTTGAGCAGGGAAGGATAGGAAGTTTCATAATATGTTGTTTGTATCCTAGCTTGACTCAATATTCAGTATCATCAAAACCATAACCTCTACAATTTGAAACTCTATTGTCAACTAGAGCAAATCTCCTTAAATGAGAAAAAAGAATTGATACAAGAGAGATCTCCTTAAATAAGAGGAAAGGATTGATACAAGAGGGATGCAAGAGCTAGAGATGGAGGCACCCAACCCATCCATCAATTCTTTTTTTGTTTGGCCCATAGCAACATGTCATGTATGGTTTTAGATGAAGGCACCCAACCCATCCATCAAGTCTTCTTGCCCATAGCAATTTGTCATGCATGGTTTAAAATTCTTGATTATCCATCATCTCTTTGAAACCCAAGAGCTCTTAACTTATGCAATAGGTGGGTTTCCCATGATACCATTGTTACCACCTAAGTTGTACTTAGTTGGTGTTATCAAGTGAACCTGGTGAACTAGACAAAGATGATTTGTTCGGACTTCAGAAGACCTTCATACTTGCTTCTGGGAAGTGTTTTTTTTATCTACCGCATGTTCATACCCCCTTGGGGGAGTTGTAATAAATGTTCTAGCATGGTAGTGTCTGTAAAAGACTTGGTCTCTTGGACTTTTTATTTGTCAATCCAATCAGCCCAGAGTGTTTTTCCCTTGGTTATTATTGGTTGTTGAATAAACAAATGATAATTTCTGAGTTTTTCACTCAATGCCTCCAAAGTTGGGGTGGTCGTCTTGGCATTTAGGCCTATTGAGGTTATTAGAGTCGGTGTGTCAATGTATAAACATGCTAGGGATTATGGTCGAGTCATATGAACATGTGCCAAGTCCCCCTAGGTTTTGTTTTTGTTAATTTTTAATTTTAATTTTTCCACAAAACTTATGCTATTTTTTAATAGTCTAATTGAAAAAATTGGTCTCGTAATAAAAGTGGGGTTAAAAATCAAATTCAGTCATGAGGGTGCTCATTTTGTAACTCATAGCATCCAGTAAACCCATAAACCCACTTTTCCTAAGTTTTGAGTGATGTTTCCATCACTCAGTTGAGAAAATCCAAAATAAAATCAAATATTAATTAATTTAATAATGGAGCAAATCCAAAATTCCTAAGTCAGTGGATTTTGCTCCATTTTGACTGAAGTCAATCTCATTGGCTTCAGGTTGACCTGGAGTTCCCATTAGAGGAAATTTCAACTCAAAATGGGCCTTTTAACTTTAACTCAAATTCCATGTCATCATGTGTTAGCCAATGAAATTGCTTTGAATTTGAAACACCGTATAGGTATTAAACACTTTTTTAATATAAATTTGGGGATAGGTATCATACAAAAAAACTACTTTTTTTGTTCGTATTTTCGACATATCTCCCCATGTTTTTACTCAAAGTTCGATTGGGAGAGCTCGATGGATGCGAAATTTAATTCCGCCTCCAACGAGTACCTACTCGGCATACTTTTGACAGACCCCTCTACCGCAAAAACAAGAAATACCTGAAAAAACGTGATAATGACATCATCATCATGTTTTTTCAGGTATTTCTTGTTTTTGGGGTAGCCGGGTCAATCAAAACTATGCCGAGTGGGTACTTGTTGGATGCAAAATTTAATTCCGCATCCAACGAGCTCTCCCGATCGAAATTTGAGTAAAAAAAGGAGGAGATATGTCGAAAATACAAACAAAAAAGTAGTTTTTTTCTTTTCTTCCACCAAAATTAATAAATATTATTTTATTATTTTAACTATTATTTTATTAATTTTTTTTAGGAGGCCCATTTTGAGTTGAAATTTCCTCTAATGCACTCTTTGACTGAAGGCATGATGTGGGCTGAAGAGGAGCTTAACTGGCTCATGCAGATCTAGGGTTGCACCCTCCTTTCTCTCTCCTCCACACGTGCAGATCAAGCTGAGAGTTGTTTGTTGGTTGGTTCAATTCACTGAATGAGGTGTCACTATGATTTGCAGTTCTAGTCTAGTTAAACTCAACTCATCCTCAGTTAGACTCAGCTCATCCAATTAGACTCAATTCATCATCAGATTAGACTTGGTTCATCATCAAATCAGACTCGGTTAACCGATTGATGTGTCAGTCCGATCAGCACTCCGATTGTCAGATCAAACTCAGTTAGACTCAGATCAAGCTCAGCTTGACTCTTCATGCAACTGTAGTCCCTCTCTCCTTGGGAATTGTGCCCCCTCTGGGCTAGGGTTTCAGTTTTTGCTATAAATAAAGCACAGTTTCCTCCTTTCCAAGCTCGTTAGAGTCGGATTGAAGAAGTTGTTGCTATTTTTCATTGAAATAAAGAAAAGCTTTGGAGGCAAGATGGTGTCATGTTATTATGTGTGGATGAACATTGCCATGTTTCCCTAAGGTAACCTATATCTATGTTCATAACTTGTTTGTTTGGATATTGTGGATCCAGTGCTAAAAGATTTAAAATAAGTTTATTATGATCTTGATAGGAAAGGAATATGTTAATAAGTTTATTGGCTATCTCTTTTTATTTTATGCATGTATAGAGATCTAGATTTAACATGTTTTATAAGATTATATGCATACTATTCTAATACCTCTATTTATGTATTAAATGGATCCCTTTTTCTTTTTTTGCATTTTTCCTATTTTTGCTCTAGATTAGTTTTATTTATGCAAAATAGTGTATTTTGATTACTTTCATCATATCTTCCATATTATAAAGCCAAAGTAACTTTAATACTTACCCCACGAATCCTAATTGAACCAAAAGGTGAAAAAGGATCGTGGTAGATTTAATTAAAGAACCTGTGGTTTGTTTTATTTTTGTTGCTTCAGTATTCACTATTAATTTTTGAAAGCAATCAATTAAAATCAACTCCTTGCTTGATTCGTCGATTGAGGTCCACTTGGACCGAAAGAGGTTCCTGTAGGATTTTCTTTCTAATAAAGACACATTGATTAAAATTTACTAAAAATTACAAAGACTCCGATGTGTATGCTCTGTGTTTTGGCTGCGGTTCGTCCGATCAGTCAAGCTGCATCAAAAGCAACTTGAGTGAATAGATTAATTAGGTTTCATTTTCCCCAATTAACCACCATCAGGCGAAAATCCAACACCTCAAACAAACCGTAAGCGATGGCAAAATACCCAATGGAGTGGGAACAGTTGGAAAGTGACCTCGAGGCACTGATCTTTGTTACACCCTAACGGGTGTATTATGAACACAGTCTCCAAGACTCCATCCAGCCCACAAACACCTTGCGGGTAGCCGTGAAGGTTTTATTTTTGGACATACTCCAAATACCCCTCGGGTATATCTGGAGTCCCCCCTCGCCTAATTTAATCCACTCATTTTTCATATTAACTTAAGACGTACCAAGAGACAATTGCAAAACATTCACTCCAAGCACATGCAAGCACATTTAATAATTTTGCGACTCCATTTTAAGGCACTAGTTATTTTTTTACTTCTTTCTATATATATATATATATATATATATATATATATATATATTGTGCGTCAACATTGTGCTTACTTGTGCTTATTTTTTCATCTTGTTATCTATGGTTCTCAATTGTTAATTTCAAACTCCTAAGCAACTTATTCAATTTAATACCATCATACTAAAGTAATTAGCCTTAGTAACTTAATAGGGTCTACCCCCCTTGGCTTCGTTAGGAGTTGAGCCTAAACGAAGGAGTCAAGAACAAGGTGACAGCCTTGACTCAAGACTTGCCCCCAAGGACACACCGAGTGGCTTGAAGATTTCTGCCACATCCCCCAGGTGTGTGAAAGGCGACAACAACCATCATTCCATGTACTTATCAACCTATCATTCCCATGAATCCAAGTTAGATTGGATTGGAATTAAGGAATCACTGCTTTTCATAGCTTCCAAATTAGTGATCCTACTTGTATGGTTTTATGGTTTTAACTTCTTGATTATCCATCTTCTCTTTGAAACCCAAGAGCTCTTAACTTATGCAATAGGTGGGTTTCCCATGATACCATCATTCCATGTACTTATCACCCTTTCATTCCCATGAATCCAAGTTAGATTGGATTGGAATTAAGGAATCACTGCTTTTCATAGTTTCCAAATTAGTGATCCTACCCTTCCATTTTAGATCGAGGAAGCCTTCGAATAACCGACTTGAACCCATTGCTTAATCTTGCTCATGAAAATATGGGGATTTTTCCTTATAAAGGAAAGAACTAGATTGCCCTTTGATAATTTTCCCTTTTATAATAAAGTGATGGATAAAACTGCCATTAAAAAGCTTATTAGCAGATTAATAGATCACTTCGGAATGACATATATATCACATATCTTGGATCAACTCAAGACTTCAGGTTTTCAACAAGCTACTGATACAGCTATTTCATTAGGAATTGATGATCTTTTAACAGCACCTTCCAAAGGATGGCTCGTCCAAGATGCGAAGCAACAAGGTTCTGTTTCGGAGAAATAGAATTATTATAGGAATGTACATGCAATAGAAAAATTACGTCAATCGATCGAGATATGGTATGCTACAAGTGAATATTTGAGAAAAGAAATGAATCTGAATTTTAGCATGACTGATCCCTTAAATCCAGTACATGTGATGTCCTTCTCGGGAGCTAGGGGAAGTACATCTCAAGTTCACCAATTAATAGGTATGAGAGGATTAATGTTAGATCCTTGAGGACAAATAATTGATCTACCCATTCGAAGGAATTTAGGCGAAGGGCTCTCTTTAACGAAATATATTATTTCCTGTTATGGGGCTCGTAAAGGAGTTCTGGATACTGCTGTACGAACAGCAGATGCTGGTACCTCACACGTAGACTCGTTGAAGTGGTTCGACGCATCGTAGTACGTAGAACAGATTGCGACACTATTCAAGGTATTTGTGTAAGTCCCATTCGAGGTCGAGAGAGGGACAAAAATGAAATTGTTGTACGAACACAAATATTGATTGGCCGTGTGCTAGCAGACGATGTATATATAAATAGGAGATGCATTGCCACGCGCAATCAGGATATTAGGGTTGGACTTGCCAATCAATTAATAAACCCTCGAACACAACCAATATATATACGAACCCCCTTTACTTGCAAGAGTATATCTCGTATTTGTCAATTATGTTATGGTCGGAGTACTACTCACAGTCACTTGATCGAATTGGGACAAGCAGTAGGCATTATTGCAAGCCCATCCATTGGGGAACAAGGAACTCAACTAACACTAAGGACTTTTCATACCGAGGAGGTATTTATTGGTGATATTGCAGAACATGTACGAGCCCCTTTCAATGGACAGATTGAATTCAATGATAATTTGGTTTCTCCTACACGTACATGTAATGGACATCCTGCTTATCTATGTCATAATAACTTATCCATCACTATTGATGGTCAGGATCAAGTACAGAACTTAACCATTCCACCACAAAGTTTGCTTTTGGTTCAAAATGATCAATATGTGGAATCAAAACAAATTATTGTCAAAGTTCGTGCTAGAACATCTTCCTTCAAGGAAAAAGTTCACAAAAATATATATTCCGACCTAGAAGGAGAAATGCACTGGAGTACCAATGTGTATCATGCACCTGAATATGTACACGGTAATATTCATCCTATACTAAGGACGAGTGATCTATGGATATTATCGAGAGGTATATACGGATCCGGCGTAGTACTCTTTCCATTTCATAAGTATCAGGATCAAGTAGATGTTCAACCTTTTGTTGCCAAACATCAATCACTTTCTGATTCTTACGTGGATCAAGTGGAACATAAATCAAGTGATTCAAACTGCTATGGGAAGGAAGAACAAACTGATCGAACCATATCGAACGAGCATTAAGACTCTATTTATGTAACCTTTTCTCCTAGGAATTACAATATTAAGGGGAAAAAGCAAATGAATCAATTCATTGTCCCGTTGCAGTGTGATAAAGAATGGGGAAAAAGAATAATACCTTGTCCTGATGCGATTCTTAGAATACCAAAAAGTGGTATTCTACAGAGAAATTCTATTTTTGGATATTATAATGTACAATATGGAATACATGATGGGATGGATATGGCAACACCCTTTTCCCTTGATTTATCGAGGGAAGGAGACAACTTGCAGATTCAAGCTTCCAAATTAGTGATCCTACCCTTCCATTTTCTATGGGGAAATCCAATAATCATTTCCACACCTGAAAATATTTCGAGTGAAACAATCATTCCATGTACTTATCAACTTATCATTCCCATGAATCCAAGTTGGATTGGATTGGAATTAAGGAATCATTGCTTTTCATAGCTTCCAAATGAATGATCCTACCCTTCCATTTTCTATGGGGCAAACCAAGAATCATTTCCACCTATGAAAATATTTCAAGTAAAACATGTTTCCACTAGTCAATTTTTCTTGTCATCAAACGTATTACTTTCCCCACTTCCATAGAAATTTGCAAATTTCTTACAAAATTTGCCCCGTAACTCCATTTGTTCTTAGCATAGCTAAGCATTGATATATAGAAAGCGTTGATAAGATTAATTTTATGACGACTATTCTACCTACATAATTCATTGAGATCCCCATTATTGCAATTTATTTTTTATTTTTCCAATCATGCAAGGAAATTCTAAAATTCTGGATGTGATTTGAAGACATTAGTCACTTATGTTCCAACCATAAAATATTTCGAGTAAAACTTGTTTCCACTAGTCAATTTTTCTTGTCATCAAACAAGATTCTACTTTGGCTCCCACATTCCACTTTATTAGATGGAACTTATTTGTATTACTTTCCCCACTTCCATAGAAATTTGCAAATTTCTTTCACTATTTGCCCCATAACTCCATTTGTTCTTAGCATAGCTAAGCATTGATACATAGAAAGCGTTGATAAGATTAATTTTATGACGACTATTCTACCTACATAATTCAACCATTGAGATCCCCATTATTGCAATTTATTTTTTATTTTTCCATTCATGCAAGGAAATTCTAAAATTCTGGGTGTGATTTGAAGATATCCGTCACTTGTGTTCCAACCATAAATGTGGCTTTTACAATTGTTAACCCCCCCATAACCATTTAGAGACTAACCCATAACTAGTTTAAACCATTCAACTATATAATGGTGAATTATTTTCCTATAAGGAGTGTATCATGTACAAATTGACAGTGATTAATTCCCATAAGGAGGGTATCATGTACAAATTGAAAGTGATCGACTCTTCTAACCCATTTAGAGACTAACCCATAACTAGTTTAAACCATTCAACTATATAATGGTGAATTATTTTCCTATGAGTGTATCATGTACAAATTGAAAGTGATTAATTCACTTAAGGAAGGTATCATGTACAAATTGAAAGTGATTGATTCTTATGACCTGTGAATGCTTCTCCCATAAGGAGGGTATCATGTACAAATTGAAAGTGACTAATTCGTTTAACCCGACAAGCAAAAGTGATTCCTTGAAGAGAATATTTCAGAGTCTTCTACTCATTGAAACCACCATTATGATGTATAGAAGAGGAGAAAGTGGGAATCCCTATCTAGAGCCTGGGGTCTTCCATTTACAAGAGGGGCAATCTAGTGAGATCCAATACAAGCTTTCAACCAAAGGAAAAAACAATTCATCAAATCCAAAATCATGAAGAAACACAAAGAGAAATGAGTGTCTTACCCAATCAAAGGCATTAGCCATACCAATTTTGATTATCAACCCCTCCTCTTTATTTGTTATGTCGGAATGAATTGCCTCCAATACCCACCTTGGTTGTTAGCAATAAGTTAGAAAACAATCCTTTTATAATGTTTGCCACTATTTTGGTAAAAAAAAATATGTAGAATTACACAAACCTCGGTTGTCAACGATAAGTTACAAAACAAACATTTTAGCCTATTTGCCACTATTTAAGTAAAAAAAAAATTATGAAGAAATACATAACGATAGGATGGAATCTTAAAAAGAAGAAGGGTTAACTTCTTTTGGGAATAAAAGCTAAGGAGGAGTTGGGGCATCCCCTAACTTATGTTTTTTATGAAATTACATCGTGATACAAGTGAATGGAGAATTCATTTAGACCCACAGCTTTGTCGAGTGCAAGCTCGAGATGATTTATTAGTTTCAGATTGCTCTCTTTCTTTCAATAGCTCTACATTTTCTTCCTTGGTGATCAACGTTGGAATAACGCTTAGCATTTCCATGAAAGAATCTGCATCAACCTCTTCTCCCTCATAACATAAGGCCTCAAAATGGGATCATGCAACCTCTTTAACTATGGGGAATTTATTCAAACTTAACCCAACTTGAAGGGTTTTCTCTTTGACTATGTTTTTTCAAAGTCTGGCTTTGGTATACTTGAGAAAGAAAGATGTGTTTTTATCTCCTTAATGCAACCAAAGGACTCTAGACCTTAAATGCCACATTTTCTGCTCCTCCCTGCTAAATTTAAGTATTCTAGGACGGATTTTTTTATTCCATCGCAATTTGCCTTGTGATCACCTCTTCCGTTTTGGTTTGGAGTGATCCAAGCTAATGCAAAGTTGTTCTTTATTGGGCTAACAAAATATATGAAGTTTTTCCCCCACTCCTTCAAGGCTAACTTGACATCTCTTATCAAATATGTTCATTTTCTAATCTTATCAAATCTCTTAGAGATTCTTCCTTGAACCTGTTGCCCAGACTTCTACAATTCCAGTTTAAAGTTAGGGGTTTTGTGTTGCCACCTGCCTGGCTTGCTTAGCTATTTGATGGCCCTTGTGATCCTGGTATTTTGAGCAAATGGAGTTTTTCTTTTCTGCCTAAAGAAATTTCATAGGTGCTTTAAATATCCAAACTATTTCCTTTATTTGTCCTTTCTTTCCTTCAATGGCTTTCTTTTAACTTTTTCTTAAGGAGGCATTCTTCATCTAGCTCTTTCCTCTTCAAGTTGTTGTTGAGATTTTTTCCTTTTTAACACTCCATTGTGTTGCATGTGGATTTCCTCTATTGCATGGATGAATTCATCTTGCCTATCAAAGACCAACTCTTCTTCAAGAGTTATGAGGGTATTCAATTGAGATTCTGAGAATACGGGTTTCTAAAAAGACCAACGGGTAATGAATGGAATAATGAAAATAGTTTGCTTTCTGTAGGTAGAATCTACAACCATTGTACTTGCTTCAGGATAAGATAATAGTTCAAATCAATTTGTTAAAAGGATCAGCTTATAGGGTTGCGTGCTTTCTGTAAGTAGAATCTACAACCATTGTACTTGCTTCAGGATAAGATAATAATTAAAATCAATTTGTTAAAAGGATCAGCTTATAGGGTCGAGTGCTTTCTGTAAGTAGAATCTACAACCATTGTACTTGCTTCAAGATAAGATTATAGTTCAAATCAATTTGTTAAAAGGATCAACTTATAGGGTTGAGTAACGAGGCTGTATGAGACCTTGCACTTGGGAGTTATGGGAGCTACCTATTGGACTGGTAGAGCTTCCTGAAAAGAGCTCAATAGTCATGTTTTAGGGCATTGCTAGGGATTGTTGGCATCCTCTAGAGGGGTTTGAAACAGTTTTTTTATCGACCATTTGTCAGTATTCCTCATTATCCATTGCTACTTGAGCTTGAGGCCAAATCTTGTTACAATTGGCAACAAAATATCCATATTCATGATTCATGATAACTATTTGCACTTGATCGACATTTGTTTCATACTCTAATTTTTGCATATGCTTCCAATTATCGAAGGTGAGAACGATGGCTTATGGAAAAGCACACAAATCCTTGCACAAGCAAAAAGCCCTATTTATTTCGTACTCTAATTTTTGCGTATGCTTCCATTTATCGAAGGTGAGAAGAATGGCTTATGGAAAAGCACACAAATCCTTGCACAAGCTAAAAGCCCTACTTTTAGTTATGACTTGTTTATATATTTCCCCAAAGTATTGCCCACAGTCCGTAAAGAGTATTCATTCTAATAATGGAAAGGTAGATGAGGCAAACAAACCTAGACCACGACTGCAAAGAGTATGTTAAGGTTTGGATCAAATTAGGGGTCCAACAATTGAGGCACATCCCTCTACTACCAAAATGATAAGGCCATTGTGAAAGATGAAATCTCGCGATCTTCTTTGGCTTGAAATTAAGAAAAAACTCTCTTTCCATAGTAGGTGAGTTTTCTTTTTATCATTGTTTTCTAGTCTTTTTGCATCAAAATATCTATTGATCTAGGCAAAAGGCCAAATACCAACCACGACTGCAAAGAGTATGTTAAGGTTTGGATCAAATTAGGGGTCCAACAATTGAGGCACATCCCTCTACTACCAAAAAGATAAGGGCCATTGTGAAAGATGAAATCTCGCGATCTTCTTTGGCTTGAAAGTAAGAAAAAATTCTCTTCCATAGTAGGTGAGTTTTCTTTTTATCACTGTTTTCTAGTCTTTTGCCATCAAAATATCTATTGATCTAGGTAAAGGCCAAATACCAATGAATTGACCAATGAGCCCTCTTTAAGGCAAAGCTAAAGAAATATCCATGAGGAAAGAGGAGGAAGATTCACTTCAAGTATCTAATCCATATATTTAATGAAGCTAGTCATAGCCATGAGGAAAGAGGAGGAAGATTCACTTAAGTATCTAATCCATATTTTTAATGAATCTAGAAGACTGAAATTTCTAAATTGATTTTCCAAAAGAGTGATCAATAGCGTGGAATGTTGTCGCATCGATATCCAAAGGGGAGGGACACACCCTTGTTAGATCAGTATCCATGTTTGTTGAAGGTAGCCACATCAAGTAAAGTTGAATCACAAAAGAATTTTGGCGTTTCAAATCTAAATGAATCACCCGTAACTCCAAATATTTTCTTACTACAAGTAGCTAAGATGCCAATTCAAAAAATTACATTAGATTTGAAATCAAGATCCCATATGGAACTAAAACAGTAAAATTATATCTCCATATTCTAAGTTTTCTTGAACCACGATAATTATTGTTTGTTTTGAAGTTTTTCAATATCTCTAGCCACATAGAAATCATTTTTGTCGAAAACTACTATCAAATGGTCATAATTTATAATTTGAAACGTTCTTCGCTATCCCCCATGAGAGGACAATGTCGTTATTTAATCTATCTAAATATCAATGAAAAAAAATATAAATTTAGATAATGCAAGGAGGAATCTATCCACCTTCATGCTCTTCTTCCAAAAGAGGGAAACTCAGAACTCCATCCCATTTCATTCAATCTCTCTTTAATCTCTTATGTCTATTAAAATAGTTTATCCACCTTCATCCTCTTCTTCTTCCAAAAGAGGGAAACTTAGAACTCCAACCCATTTCATTCAATATCTCTTTAATCTCTTATGTCTATTAAAATAATTTGGAAGAGCAAAGGAGATTAATGTCCATAAGAACTATCCATGAAAACACAAAACACAAGCCTAGTTCAAGAACCACTAAACTCTAGTAAAAGAGTTCGAAGGAAAGATACGAAGATATACTAGGTGATATCATATTAACTATCTAAGGGCTTGTAGTAACATGTTCCTCTAGTCAACTAGAGAGGTTGACTGGTTTCTTCAAAGCCTCCAAAGGCATCCCTCAAGGTTTGCCTCTTTTATCTATAATCTCCCTCTTGTCAACATGGGTTTGGTATATGATGTGTTTAGAAGCCCTTATTCAAAGGGCTTTGGTATATGATAAATTCAGCACCACTATCCCCACCAACCCAACTCACCCCTCTTCTTCCTATCTTGCTCTCATTTAAGAGGTGGCGCTCCAACACAACCCCAGATTGCAAAGGATGTGGTTTAAATAGTTGTGCACACTGCATACAAGCTTCAAAGTCAAGCTAGAATGAAAAGTGTCGATGTCAACAGTCAAAGCTTCCTCTTCCCCCTTTATTCGAAGTTATGGATACACATTTGGAACAATGATGGATTGCTTAAAATCAATACATTCTGTTGGATTATGGCTCATAATAGACTAATAACAGATGAGAACCTGGGGCCATCAAAGCTGTGCTCTCAACAAATCTGGAGAGAGTCACAAACATATCCTTTGAATGCCCATATAAAATACCGGTTTGACATATTCTTTGAATGCCTGTATAAAATACAGGTTTGGAAGTTTTCTTTTGAAGAAATTGAACACAAACGTATCCCTCTTCTTTCTTGGAAAGATATATTTACTAATTGGTACAAAAATACGAAGGGGCCTTCTTGAACAAGCTAGTTCTCAAAAGAGGTTGGCCAGCCATGCCAAAATTCAATTGTTGGAAGGTGTGGCTAGTTAGAAACAAGTCTATATTCCAAAAAGAGAGCACCACACCCAGTCTTATTGCTACCAAATCTCCAGATCTCTTACTTGAAGCAATAATGGTAAAAGGAGTGAAAGGTCATAATGCTTTACTTTTGCAGCAAGAAGAAAGAGATTGGCTCAAAGACATTCCGATAAGGGAGGCACCCAGCCCAAATGCACTCTTGAAACCCAATCAAAGACGAAATTGGTAGATCGGAATGAAAGAAGAAGAATAGAAGAATTGAAAGAATGACAACTCTCGCAAAGAAAATTTAAATTTTCTTTGATGAAGCTATAAAGGGAAATGCAGGGGTGGTAGACGCAGGGGAAATTGTCTTTGATCTCAAAGAAAATCAAGAAACAACCTTTGAATAGGATTTGGAATACAAAAAACAATCAAGCAGAGACATCAGCACTCTTCCAAATACTGAAAATTCTTGATCCAAGCCAAATCAGTAATCTTATTGTCCTAGGTGACTCAATTATAGTCAAGGCTTGTGAGCAATCAATCGTAATCAAAATCGTCACCGAATGGTACCTTCACATACTCCAAAATTAATGAGGAGCAAGCATGAAGTTTAATGCAGATGAAATCATGGGATTATGTGCTGGTTAGTCGTTGGTTGTCTAGGGAAGGACTCCGACACCCTGGATGCAGGTTTGCAAGTGAATTCTCTTGCAGTGACATCTAGGCTTCTAATTCCACTCAGTTTCAAAACCTCTGCATGCAAATCCAATGACTTTCATAACCTCTGGGTGTCCCTCACTGGATTGGTACAAGTGTTGGGTGCCTCTCACTAGGTTGGGACAGGTCTCTGGTTGGAATGGAATTTCCCTTCTCTCAACACTCATACATCTCAACTTACGATGTTAATTGAATTTTCTTCATTATGCGAGTGACCCTGCCACCTTTGAAACATGGAGGGCATGAAAAATCGCAAAATTCTCAAAGACCCTGCCACCTACCTTTGAAACATTGACATGCAAACTCGCATAATCTCAATTTGATCATACTTAAAAGCCATGGAATGGGGAAGAAAGAAGCCCTTTTTAACCCTTAAAAGTCCCTCCTCCAACCAAGACCCCACATTGGCTAATCAATCACCCTTGCTATTGATTGAGCTCTCACAGAGCATGGTAATACGTTAAAATATACTTTGAAAGTCTCGCAATTGTTTACTCATGGTCCAATAACACTACATTAAATACTCGTGCTCATACTTAAAAACCATAGAATGAGGAAGAAAGAAGCCCTTTTAACCCTTAAAACTCCCTCCTCCAACCAAGACCACACATTGGCTAATCAATCACCCTTGATATTGATCATCTCTCACAGAACATGGTAATACGTTAAAATATACTTTGAAAGTCTCACAATTGTTTACTCGTGGTCCAATAACACTACATTCGTGCATCCTCTACCAACAACTACGCCACACTAACATAATATTTAATCTCCTTGTTTTACTTCCACTTTGGATTGAGTGTTTTAGGAAAGTACAAATTTATTGGAGTGAGAGCAACATTACGATCTATAACGCTTCAACAACAAGCATTCCCATAGTTTTCTATGAATTCATATTAATACAGTTTGGCACCCCGTCAATAAACTTCGAAGTCTCACAGTGTGAACCTATATTACTACTCTTTAGCACTTCGTCAATAAACTTTGAAGTCGCCCAATTAATAACTTCTGCCTTATTTAAAGGCCAAAGCTAAGGAAGTAGGTTCTCATGGTTTCTCTGTCATGCAATCCTTCCTATGTTCATAGTAGGATACTACTTAAACAGAATTGTTTGTTCATCTGGAACAAAGTAAATAGACGCTAAAAATTTCCAAAAAGAAAATAATTGGATGATCCGCATTATTTCTCCAGTCAAATAAATAAGTAGCATGACTACATTCCACAACTTCCATATACAATTTATAGATATTACAAAACATCAATAGTTTAAAAGCCGTCCATATTGAAAAATTATATATTTTGAAAAACAAACCATTTTTACATATTTCCTACCATCAAGTATTTTCCCATCTTTAAAAACCCTCTAATGTTGCATGAGAAACTCTCTGACGTTAAGACTCTAATGTTGCATGAGAACTCTCTGAAGTTGCGTGAGAGAACAGACTCATCACAAAAGAAACAAAAACAAATGTTCTAATCATTTTAGAAAACCTTCCAAGAAACGACGGATATACTATAAACCACAAGCGACCGAGCATATCAAAAAAAACATATCCAGTGTAGATATGTTGTACACGTCATATATCAAAGAAACATAGATTGACAAAATAAAGATATTCTTAAAACAAAGACAATGAAAAAAAAACATATCCACTGCGAGTCATATATCCAAGAAATATAGATGGACAAGATGAAAATATTCCTAAAACAAGTAGTTATAATGAAAAAAAAGTGATATACAAACTACATATAAAAGCAAAACCAGATTGTAAAAAGCAGCATAAAATCCTTAACATAGCCTGTACAAATGTTATATAGGCAGAACTTCATCAAATACGAACATTGACTAAAGTAGAGATAAAGAAGAGCCTGCATCACACTTAAAATAGATCTCGAGCACCCCTTCCTCAAAATTTTAAATAGGAAGATCTTCCTCTAAATAAGAACATCAAATAAAGTATGATCAAGGAGAGCCTCCATCACCGGTGGAAGAAATGCAAGGCACTCTCCCCGCCTAATTTAATTGCACTGAAAGAAACAAGAAATCCACAAGATCTCCGCAACAAGAAGTTGTCTTATTACAGAAAAAGGGACAATTGAGAAATGATGCCTCAATCTATTTATGCCAACATAAGAAGATTGAAAGACAACTAAAAACATCCATTTAAGATGTCATATATGGAAACCCATTTAAGCAAAACTATTATCATCTAAAAAGAAATCAAACAAAGAGTATCAAGTCCTCAGCTCTTATAGTTTAGTATTCATCGGTGGCATCAAGGTAAGTGCTTCAATGGAAGCCCCAGCATTAATTTAATATGTATGCCCAGAGCTGAATTAATTTAAATTTAATGTCCACAAGTCATCATCAAATCCTCGGTTCTAATGACTGCTATAATGACCTAGACTTCATGGTGGCATCAAAGTAAGTGCCTTCAGTGTAAGCTGATGAGAATATCAGGTCAGCTCTCATAGTTCATTAATGAAAGAAATTTATGGCCGCCACTGTGAATTGATACAGCAAGACAGACTACCCCAACATTACTCAGAGTAACCAATTCCATTCACACACCAACACGCCACCACTGGCGCCTGTTTAAAGCAGAGAAGCCTCAAGAGTTGTAGTTTGGATGAATACTAAATTTGTTTTTATGTTTATGGTAATTGAGTGGTTATTTTGGGGCAGGCAGTTGTTGGAAGGATATATACAGTTATCTAGTGTAAAGGCACCCAATAATGTGCTCTAGTATATGGTTGGGTGTGTCATCCATTCAAGGTGGACTCCATAGCTGAGGTTCATCCAGAGGCATACTGAAATGGATCCGAGGAACCTGACTTAATTTGTCCGATACTTTGGGAAATAATGAGCTTCACCCTTTCGTTCCCTTCCCTTACTTTTAACTATATTTTCAACTATGGAGTGGACATGACATACCTATATTATGCTTATTGCGGAACCTAGTGGCCTCTCTTTAAGGCATCCATGTGCACTACCTCGTGAGGAAGAGGAGCAAGGGCATCTGCATTATGATGAGGCCATGTTGCCCATGTTATTTTGATGGGTAATCCACATCTCGGATCGTGGACGACCAAGATCTTCAGCACGATATGTAGGCATAAAAAAAGCATGCCAAACCTGCCCAACCCAAAATGGAACTTCATCCAAGTCGTAAACCCTTCCAGAAGATCTCCTAGTTTCACTGCTATGTATTATGACTATTAGTACCCACCAGGTTGTGGAACCAGAAGAGAATTACTAATCGTGTCTAACTCTTGCACCGGCTTTTCCCCGTGTTCAAGGTAACAGAAGGCGTGAAGCAAAGGGAAGAATGGGGGTTTGAGAACTAGAGAATTGAACAGTGTTTTGGAATCTTGATTATGGTTTTCCTACTAATTTAAATCGAATTCGTCTTGTTATTGTGATTTCAATTCAAGTAGTCATGTCAATCTTGACAGATTTCTTCATGGAGATGGGAATCAAATCTAAATTCAGTTGATGACCTACCTTCTCTCACCCTCACCGTCACCGTGTTCACCACACAAACCGAAATGCAATTTGTAGGCAAAGCACACAACATTAAGTTTTAGAAGGAAAATACAAACCGATATAAATCTCTCATCTGCGTGCTTGTTGTCTGTCACAACGACAAAAGAGGTCGAACAATATGTTAAGTGAAGTGGTCGAGACACAGACTATAGTGTGATGCTTACTAGTTTTGACATGAATAACATCATAGAAAGAATAAACTAGCACAGCCACAAGTAAAGTGGCCGCATAGGCACAATCAACCACTTAGTTTTGTGAAGAAAACTAGCTATTAAACAAAGGCTGAAATATATATTTATATATCCATTATTCATACCAGATTGTGAAAGCTAGCTATTAAACAAAGGCTGAAATATATATTTAAATATCCATTATTCATACCAGATTGTTACTAGAATTGACTCTAAAACTGGCGGCTCTAAATAGGCATCTGGAGGAGATGACATGAGCCTTGGGTCTAGGGCTGCTCCATAGAAGGTATTGTAAGTGGGTGATAAAGCAATAGAAGGGTCTGATAAGAGTGGCTCTAAAAGGTAACAGGTAACTTGAAGTTAACCCTTTTACTCAAGCCTAACATACTACCTATTACTATAGAAGATATATATCAAAAACTATGAAATATCGCTACCTGTTTACAGGTACAACCTAAACTCCCACGAGTTAATATAAGCAGAAAACAAATACTATTTAATAAACAAAAACAAAACTGATACGAAAATACAAAAAGATATTGTTACCTGTTTCTTTAACTACTCTTTAACTGAAGCTTATTTAAATCTTAATCAAAATGCGTTTAAGCATAACAAGATAAAACGACCATGAAATGAATCCGTGCTGTACACTTGTTACACTTGGGTTAATCTTGTTGATCCGCTCAAGCAAGTCCAAAATCTGAGATAATATCTAAATGCCTGTGGGCATAATAAGGGAGTAGTGTATTTGTTAGAAGTTTTAGACTTTTTGGCAAATTTTTAATCTGAATCCAGTTAAATTTTTTTTCCCAAAATCTGAATTTTGAAGTGTTAAAATCATTTTTTTTAATGCATAAATAGATTCAGCATCATCAAATACCCTGAGGACACCAAGATTATGCAAGTTTAACAACTATCATATATGTTTTTTCAAGAATTAATCTAAAATTTCTACATTATTATGTGAAAAACAAGCCAGAAAAAGAAACAGTTTTTCAAGAATTAATCTAAAATTTCTAGATTATTATGTGAAAAACCAGCCAAAAAAAGAAACAGGAAAAAGTTGAAAATGTCTAGCATTTAGACTACTACATAAATAAGTGTACAAGTGTGGGATGGGTGCATGCATTAATGCACATGGTCGGGAAATGTGCAGCGTATGGTCGAGAGTAATATGTTTCCAATGTGCAGTGTACTGGTGGGAAATGTGCAGCGTAATAGTGGAGAGTAATATGTGCTTCGTTGGTTGGTTTCTTTTTACCTAAAGACACACAATGGGGGACGTGGTGGTTAGCAGCTCTCCATGCTACCTTTAAAAATTCTACTATGCCGGTGAAACAAATCCTCCCTGGCCTGCTTCTCCTCCCTGGCCTACCCTAGCATCGTCACCAACGACACACTTCAATGCTCACGCGCAGTCACATAGTATGTCAACTACCACGCAGCCTTTCAAAAGTAATGGCTGGCCATTCTATGCCTAAGTCCGTATACGAGAGAGTGGCATAACGATGAAGTGCTAACTATTATTACCAGCTCTATCATGTCTAGGGTTGGAATTACATGGGAAAAAATGCTAGTCATGGGCCGTTTTCCCCTCAAATACACTCTATATTTAAGGGCCATTTTGCCCACCAAATAAGCTCTATATTTTAAACTTCCCATCAGAAAACCATAGGAAATAGTAAAATCATTTGTATATAGTGTGGAATCCATAAAAAAAGAGCACACATTCTTCATTTTCTTCTTTTGTTCCATTGCCTTTATTGGTTGGTTGCTTTTCACCTACAGACTAAAGAACGAAGGAAGACCAATTGGTTGGTTGTTTTTTACCTACAGACAAAGAAGAGGGACAAAAAAAGGCCAGTGAATGAAGCATTCACTTTGATTATGGATGCTTCCACAGTGGATAGACATTGTAGAAAGGCTTCTGGATAATCACTGTGTTGTAGTTTATGTACCAAATTGAATTGGTACATAAATTCCAATTATTCACTTTGTTTCCTGGCACCATGGCATAAGCTACTTGGTCCACGGAAAACTTTGATCAGCTTCCAATTTGGCCTTGAAAGGTCCAGAGAAATTGTAAGTGGGATGAACAAAATTGAGAAAAATAATGGGCAATGGAGTCCTTGTATACAAGAATTCTGAGGTAAATAATCTAAAACCTATGTTAACTTTGTTAAAACTCGTTTTCATATAATTCAGTTGGAAACCACCATTTAGCTCTAGATGTAAAGAATGTAGATGTATGTAAAATATAGCACTTGTTTTTTCTTCTATACTATTGGTAGTACTCTTTTAACCAATTTGAGAGTACAAGATTATTGTTTTTAGGGATGTGTGTTCAATGGTATTATAGGCATCTCGCAAGATAACGAAAAGAATAAACTAAGCAAAAGCCAAAAATATTAAAATTCCTACTAAAATATTATAAACATTACAATTAAGCATAAGCCAAAAATATTAAAATTCCTACTAAAATATTATAAACATAAAAAATCATAACTAAAACTAAAAAGATATTGAACATAAAACTCGATAGATATGAGTGACCTAAAAAAACACCACGGAATTATTGAAACCCAAAAATTTTGAAAACAAAATTAACCACAAGTAATGCGACCTATTCTGTTTAAATGGTTTTTAAGATTGGGAGCCGCACCCTCCTATACTTAGGGCTTTGCTGATGTTCACAATTTTGTGGCCTTTTTAACCTCTTTGAGAAATGATTGCGCTGACCAAATCTTTTTTCATTCAATGCAGAATTCATATGAAATACAACTTGTTGGATTCCAGTTTAGGTGAGTTTTTTTGTTTGAGAAAATTTTACTTGGACTTAATACTTATTTTTTGAAAATTTTCATTTTAATAATCATAATCTCACAAAATAAAATTTAACAATCAAAATTTCCATTAATCAAATAAAATTATTATTATGAAGAATCTATGAATAATCTCTATCTAATATGGAAAAAATTAAAAAACAAATATTTAATTTATCTACTTAATAACTTATTCGTTTAATATTAAATAATCTTTATATATATTAAGGAAAACACACAATTAAGAAATTAAATTTGTTTGTTTCCTCCATACATTGATTTTGGAGCAAATATCTCTTTTAAATATCAAGAGTCAATACGTATATTATATTATTTCAGAAAATAAACCAGAATTGCACTAGGATAACCAAATTCGAAACACCATTAAGTCTGCTTGCAAAATAGGTGTGCGATTTTTGAAAATATGGCCAAACTGACATTTGTCACATGTCGAGAGAATTGAAGCCCGAACCACAGTGTGCCAACCCCGCAACTAAATTCAGAAACAAAAAAAATGGCACTCGTTCAAGAGCAGCCCTTTAGCACCAACGTTAGCACCAACGAGATTTATTTCTTGCAACAAATCATAGCTTTATTTATCTAGGGAACTGTACCTCATACTCTGCCTCTAAAAAAATTAGATAGCATTTCGTATTTGGTGATGTTTAAATGAAAAATGGAAATTGGAAAGAATAAATAAATAAAATCCAGCCTTTGAGTTAGCTACAGAGATTTAGACAGCACTTCACATATGCAAAGGTGTGAATCGTTTAGCTTCTTTTACATAGGCAAGTTAGCAATGGCAATAGTACACAGCAAGTTGGCAATGGCAATAGTTCACAGTGCATGTAATGTATGTGCCTGTGGTACATGTTAAGAATTGTAATCTCAATAGTCCACTGTGGTCAATAGTGCATTAATTACTTGGTTAGTTAAGTAGTTGATTTGGTCACCTTGATTTGGTTGGTTATCTTGATTAGTGACATAGGGTATTTTCCGTTCTCACCATCTAAAAATTTGAGAGGCAAAAATTGAAGCAGCCCTTCAATTGCAAAATAATGATCGATTTCATTATTGAAGGGCCCGATACAATTTCTTTTTTTGCATGGAAAAGTTTGTGTGCCCTTCTATGAAGGATAAAATAGGCCCTGAAGGGCATTGAAGACTTCGATTTTGATGCCCGAATCCAACCCATTATTACATACTGGCTTAAGCAAGTATAATGAATTTATGAAATATAAAAATGAAAACAAACTCTTGCATATGCTCCAAGACTATACAAAATCCCCACGCGTCCCTAGAATCCAACCCATTATTACATACTGGGTTAAGCAAGTATAATGAATTTATGAAGTATAAAAATGAAAACATACTCTTGCATATGCTCCAAGACTCTAAACAAATTTAGAGAACCTCGAAACCCCTAGACGTGGAGGAACTATACCTTTGAAACTGAGACCTCGCCTGGACATGGAGAGACTATACCTTTGAAATTGTAACATGAACTATGAGAGACATCAAAATTTCTGCACATAAAAATTTGCCCAAGGGACACCATTTTTCCTATCGCCCATTTTCCTAGGTCCTCTTATAATCTCATGTATTGAAGATCATTGAATGGCCAAATAAGGTTGACACGTGAAGAAAATATTTTGTTTCAAGTTTTTAGCATGTTGCTTAATTTCCATGGCCTAATGGATGCAAAAGCCAACCTCCTTATGCACATATTGTAGCACAGCGGACACAAGTTTTGATAGGCTTAACAATTCCATTAAATTTATTTTTACCTTTTCCCTTCACACATAATTACAAGACCAAAACAGACCAAAACATATAGGTAGATCCCAATAACACTAGGCTGCATGCATGGTCCAAAATCCTAGCTGCATATGGATCAATCATTGTTTTTTTCTTGAATTCTTTGGGCTTATGGGTAATTATTTATTGAAGGCAGTAGAAGAATCAAGGATTATTCTTTGAGCTTATGGGTAATTATTTATTGAAGGTGGTAGAAGAATCAAGGATTATTGGGGAAGTTTCAATGGTAATCAATGCCCCTTTTATAGATTTAATTCCTAAATCTTCTTATCCATATGCCTTCAATGATCTCCATCCTTCATCCTTATGAAGGACAGCTACAAAGTTATTACCGAAGTAATAGCTAATAGAATAAAACGATTATGACTAAATCAATTTCAAAGAAACAATTTGGTTTTCTATTCAACCGGAAAATTCTAGAGGTTGTGGGTGTGGCTCAAGAGATCTTACGCTTGATTAAGGTAAAAACATTGAAGGCTTTGATTATGAAAATGGATCTTGTCAAATCTGACAAGGTCACTGGACTTTTGTTAGATAAATTATTCTTCAAACATGATTAAATCTTGTAGTTACCAATTGGATTATTTGGAGCGTTCATGTACTAATTTTGTTGTGTTGATAAATTGCTCCCCCACAATTTTTTTTTTTGAGAGTTATGGAGGACATAGAAAGGGTTATCCCTCGTCTACCATGTTTTTGTTTGCTTGTGGTAGAAGGATTTAACAAAATCAAAGAAAAGGCTAGAACAAAGGGAAGACGAAAAGGAGTCAAAATTTCATGAAATAATTTTATAACTCATTTTTTGTTTGTTGATGATGTTATCTTCTTTGGGAGTGATACTATAAACTAATGGTATGATTTTGAATATCTAATAAAGGTTTTTTGTCAGACATTTAGAATGGCTTGGTTAGTATTCAAAAGCATGGTCTCACATGGCTTGGTTAATTTTCATCTAGTTGGTTTCATCAAAAGCATGCTTCTCTGTCACAATGATTAGATCACTGTTTTACGAGTAAGCTCAAGTTATTATTCCCAAAATTTTCCAAATCCTTGTCCAAAGGTTTAGCTTTTTTTTAAATATGAAGAAAAAATTATTTTCCCTAAAAATTATTAATATTTCAACTTTGAGGGGGTTAAAGATGTAAATTTTCCTCCATCACGTAAGGATTTTAAAGGTCCTTATGTCTTGAGGTCGACCCTAAGGCATGATGATCTATTTAATGTGAGATATCTTAGTTTTTTTTTGTATGTTGTGGGTGAGGCTCTTGTATCCGTTAATGGGGAAATATTTCCTTGTTCCTTCTATGAGGTTATTGCTTCTCATTTCCCTATATCAGTTGAAGTTTTGGGTAAGAATGGGTAGAATTATTATCCTTTTGGTCCTCCTCCAAATATTACACAAAGTGAATATGAATTGGATCCTATTAAGATAATGGGACCTTTGACTTCCTATTATATAGAGGTGTTACAAAAACCCTATACAACATTACTCGGCAAAATAACATGAATTTACTAAAGATGTTAGTAAGACTCTTATCCTCTTCCAAAATGTTAGGGTGAGGAGAAAATCTTCGAGAACTGCGATACGGTTCCCTCCGAAGGAAGGATGGATTCCACCTTTAATGCAGTTTAAGGACCGTTGATCGAGCAATGTGTCGATGAAAAACTCGCTAGACAAAGTAAAATTAGTTGTTACACCATTGTGAGCTCCATGTCATATTATATTCATATTATAATTAATATTATTTTATTTTATTTTTTAAATTCATATCTAAAAAATAAAATAACAATGGGCCTATCACATTTTCATCTAATCACTATGTAACTAAATCGTATTTAAATATATTTAATAATTATTGTTTTTTCGATTCATAGAGTTCAACCTTGTAAGTAAAGTCAACGAGCCCGAGTCATAATAACGTTGGAAATAATAGAAAACATGGTGGTTTGATTGGTGACTGAGTGCACTGAGATATGGATTACAAAGTCAAAGATATCATTGAGGAGATGGACATTCCGGGGGAGAATACACTGATTGACGTCACATAGGACATTTTCAATTTCTGCGTTGAGTGCCATCACTGCGGCGTGTGAGCCACAATACAACACAATCCCTGTGGAAAATATGTGGGCAATATGGCAACTTGGTCGCTTTCGTGCCCTCTTCAATTTTGTTTTGGCAATAGAGGCACAACAATTCATCTCCTAATTCGTTTTCTTGTATAACCGCGGACAGACATTCACTTACTGTCAATTCTATGGCCATGCGATGTTCTTGATCAATCTCCGCCTCCTCTTCTTCAGACATGTAGTCAGCTTTCGATTCAAGCGAAAGACTCTCGAAGTCGTCATCGTCTGATTCTTCATCTTGGAATTCATCATTGTATGAATCTTCATCTTGGAATTCATCATCGTCTGATTCTTCATCTTGGAAATATTCCAAGGGGTCCAAGGGATAATGACGAAGAAGAGGACACGAGGTATATGCAGCTTGACAAGTTTGTAGGTCGTTCGCAGGACACGTTTCAATGTCCAAGTACAATTAATGATCTGTAATTTTTTGTTTACCTTCCCTCACCAAACTGAAGAGTCTCTTTAACCGCAAGAGGCCAGGGTACGATCGGTGCTGTCTGAGTTGAGGTTAGAGAGTCGACTGGACTGGACTTTCTCCAAGGACGGGCTTAAAAGTGGCTTGAACGCTCAACAAGCCAAAGGTCCGAAGTTCAATGTGCGTGATTGTCGTCGATATTGAGATAAAGAGGTTTGATGGTCGAATCGGCTTAGCGACATTGCGTGGTGGAATTGTATCTGGTATGAGATGAACCCTTAATCTATTGTACTTCGTCGGAGGAACAAGGAGGGGAAACGAACTGGGTTTGCGAGAGCTGGGACTGGCCAATCCAGCCATGTCTGTCGGAACGTTAGAGAGCGCAAGGCAGACTTTCCATGGCGCGACCGCTGGGCGATGGGACTGGGACTAGGACATGAATATTACTGCTACAAACCATAACCCATTGCTGTTATCTTCTCACCACCGCCATCACCAGAGGCGAGATAAATTTTGGGCAACGAAAGCATTTAAGCAGTGGACAAGGGGCGGGTCCTCATAGGCCGTTAACAGACGACGAAAGCCGGAGGAGGTCGTCCCCTTAATAACACCTTCGGTGTAGTTAATATACTGCAAACCTTAATAACACCTTCGGTGTAGTTAATATACTGCAAATCTGTGAAGCAAAAGGCTTCTGTCCACGGTCCACATATAACAAATGGAACACTGTGGGCAGAGTTGAGCTGTCTTTCTTGATCTATTTGTTTGTCTCTCTCTATGATAGACGATCTGTCTAGAGACATGTTGTCAACTCATCATTGTATTGCCTCACCCATGAACACAACACCTTCAAAAGGTTCACATTTATAATGATAACAAGTGGAAGAGTGGCGACCATGGTTGCGTAGTCCTGGAGTGGTTGTCTGTGTTCTGTTTATGTTCATTAGTTCCAATATTCTAATTAATTATTGACAATTATACAAGTACTAATGGATAATACTTACTGCTCTATGATTAGCATATAGTTAATTATGCTTCCATGCTTCAATGACCATGGATGATGGTGATGGGTTATGTTCATCCTTAGAAACAATTATAAGGACCATCAGTCGGCCATGCTAAACCAACAACGCCACTTTTTACTCTATTGGGGCTTAGGATTTTGCTTAATGTTCATTTTCATGTGAAACACCCAGCAATACCACTTTTTACTCTATAGGGGCTTGTGATTTTTCCCAATGTTTATTTTCATGTGAAACACCCAACAATAGCACGTGGTTAACAACATGGTCCCGTGGAAACATCTCAAGATCATAAGGAAAGGAGAAGATAACAACATGGTCCCGTGGAAACATCTCAAGATCATAAGGAAAGGAGAAGAATTTCATGATTGACATCAATGTACCCCTCAAACCACATCTCCTCACTAAGAAGAACTTGGCAAATAAGTGAACAATCATAACAAATACAATAATCCAAGTGACACCTTTCAAATTTCTATGCTTTTACTCACTTTAAGGGTGTAAACATATTCTGCTCCACTAAACTATATTATAGGAGAGTAATTCAATGTCAATAAATATTTTTAATTATTAAGTTTATTTTTATAAATTTGTGTAGAGTTTGATGATGATTCAAATTTTAGTTTAGTTATGATCATTCAATGTTTAGTTAAATCATAATTTATTATAAATATCATATCAACAACATTAAAAACAAGTGGAATAAGCAACAAAGTTGCTTACCTGCCTCCTAAGAAGAGATTGAAAATATATAGCAATAGGATAATTTTGCTATAAAAATATATGATAAAACAAATATAATTACAATTTGAAAGAAATTAAAACAAAAATGAATTAAAAAATGTCCATTTAAATACGATATAGGTTATTGCAATGTAGCATAAAACAAGCATATTCAAGCTTCCTTACATACTTCTAGTAATATTCTTGACTTATGTTATAAAAATATGCAAGTTTCTTTATAGACTAGCATAAATAGGAAATGAGAAATAATAGCTTATAAGACTATAAATTAATATCATTGTTGTGAGAAAATAAGTTTAAAATACATTTTTCTATTCTTCTAAAGGTGATTTATAAAGTGTTTCAAATCATCAAAATTATTTTAAACAAAAATGCAAGTAAATGAGCTTTGATGATATAAAAGTTGAAGCAAGTGTGAACTTTCTAAACAAAAAAAATTGATGTTGATATAAACCTCCCCAAAAGACAATGACAACATAAGCAAAGTAGCTGCCATTATGGAGCATTTATGGCCCAACAACAATAAATGGATGATAGGAAATATGTATTGAGTGAACTTTAATGATAGAAAATTTGTAGCATGTGTGAACTTCCCAAACAAAAAACATGGATCTTCCCAACAACAATGGCAACATATGTTAACTAACAATGATTGAATGAAGGAATGTTTGGCACCAACCATATGGAGCTAATAACAACCCCTCTTTTACAAACCAACCAAACTTGGTTGAAAGAAGTACTTAATAATTTAATTTAAATATTAATGATTATTATCAACCAAACTTATTCAATAAAACTAGCAATGGAAGATGTATATAAAGCTCATGAGAAAAGTGAGAAGAGAAGAAATACAAGTAACAATTTCATGGATATAAATGTGTAAAAATAAAATTTTGTTTTAATAATTATGAATAGTCAAACTTAGTTAATTGAAGCAACAAAATACCATATGCAAAAAGCTACAAGCTTTAAACAAGTAATTAAATTTTTGAATTTTTGAAAAAGGATTTGAGAAAAGGTAAAAAAGAATATATACCAATATGATTGAAAAGATTTGTGTCTGTTTTAAGTTGTGACATAGACGATTTTCTTGAATTTTTTTTTCTAATATGGAATTTGCTATGTGATATTCCACCAACCGTGGAATAAGTTCAAATTATAAAATAATGTGATAATTTGATGGATATTAGAACTTGTAAAAGAAGATAATAAAGTTTGTAGAGAAGCTTAAAAAAGAAAGAAGTTCCTAAAAATTTGAATATGGAGGAGTTTTAGAAAATTTGGAGAAAAAGTTTGAGAAAGGTGAGAAAAGAGAGATACAACTAACAATTTCATGGATTTAAATATCTAATAATCAAATTTTTAAATATCTAATAATCAATTTTTTCTAGAGGTTTTTTTTTTCTAATATGGAATTCACCCACCTCTCAAAGTAAACAATGCTATAAAAATTTGAATATAATATGGAATTCACCCACCTCTCAAAGTAAACAATGCTATAAAAATTTGAATATGGAGGAGTTCTAGAAAATTTGGAGAAAAAGTTTGAGAAAGGTGAGAAAAGAGAGATACAACTAACAATTTCATGGATTTAAATATCTAATAATCAATTTTTTCTAGAGGTTTTTTTTTTTCTAATATGGAATTCACCCACCTCTCAAAGTAAACAATGCTATGTGATATTCCACCAACTGTGAAATAAGTTCAAATTATAAAATAATGTGATAATTTGATAGATAATAGAACTTGCAAAAGAAGATGTACATAAAGTTTATAGAGAAGAAGTTCCTAAAAATTTGAAAATAGAGGAGGTTTAGAAAACTTGGAGAAAAAGTTTGAAAAAGGTGAGAAAAGAAGAGATACAACTAATAATTTAGGATTTAAATATCTAATAATCAAATTTTGTTTTAATGATTATAACTAATCAATATTAATTAATAGAACTAGAAAAATACCATATACAAATATACAAAAAGATTGTAAAGAAACTAAAACACCAAAAAAGACAAGTACTTCAAATTTTGAATTTTTGAAAAAGGATTTGAGAAAGGTAAAAAGGAAGATATACCAATATGGTTGAAAAGACTTGCATCTCTATTAAGTTTGGAGTGTATAGAACATATAGACTAGTTTTTAGATTTTTTTGGTAACATGGAATTGAGTTTTTTTTCTTAATATGGAATTGAGTTTTTGTTTAATATGGAATTCATTGAGTTTGTTTAAAATTGGATTTTTATGGTTGAATTCCACAACCAAAAAAAATGTGTTACCTATACGATAATAATAAGATTAACAAAATACATAACCAAATACTACATATGACGTTGATCTTATAACACATGACACTAGTAAAGAAATGGCACTTCTCAAAGTAAACAATGCTATGTGATATTCCACCAACTCGTGAATAAGTTCAAAGTATAGAATAAGTTCAAAGTATAAAATAATGTGATAATTCGATGGATAATAACATTGGATTTATATTTGCTAAATTATGTGATAATATGAGAACAACTTTTTTTCTA
>LPNX010593145.1:0-10154 GCA_001517045.1 Pseudotsuga menziesii | reverse complement strand
AGATTATACAAACAAGGAAATATTCAGCAGATGATTGATCCAACAATAATTGAAAGGTGCGATGAGGGACAAGCGTTGAGATGCATTCATGTTGGTCTTTTGTGTTCACAAGAGGACTCATCACTTCGTCCATCAATGTCTACAGTCACTTTGATGCTTTTATCTGATTCTGTGACGCTACCAAATCCCACAAAGCCGGCTTTTGTAAGATCTCAGGTTTCCCAAAATAGCAAATCTACCAGTTCTGCCTCTGGTGTGTCCCATGCTTCTGCCGCCACATCTTCTTCTGCATCATTTGCTTCACCGCACGCTCCTCTATCTAACGCAGACGCTTCCATTACAGACTTGGTGCCCAGATGATCCGTAATTTGCTTTCCTGTAATAGATGGCGTTTTGATTAACGCTGAAGGGCGTTTGTAAAACACTGTAGCTATGATCGTCGTCCCTCGGCCTAATTGTTTTTCACCACTTATCAGCTTTTCTAGTGGTTTTCATGGTGTCTGATGCAGTCCGCTGGTTGTTCACTGTGTCCGTCCTACTCACATTTACCTGTCAGCCCTGCGTGCTGTGCAAGTTACATTTTCTATTACCCTTCGTCGTCGGCCCGGCCTTCTTGTCTTCCATGTATGCTTGGACTCCTTGGCCCATTTCTGTTTGATCTTGACCTGCCCCAGACAACCTATCTCTGGAGAGGTCGGTTCCCCGAGCTCGAACCCGGCACCCATGCGTGGAATTATGGAGAGACAAGACTCCAATCGGCGTTCGGCGAAGGAATTCGATAGCGTTGGAGACCCCGAACTTGTGACCAATCGGCGTTCTGCGAAGGAATTCGATAGCCTTGGAGATCCCGAACTTGTGACCATATCGCTTGGTAGAATCGACCTCGGGGTAAGCACATAAGATTCACTTTATTGCTCTTCCCACCCAAGTTTGTTTATATGAACGAGGGCATGTTAGAGGGATCTCAACCCACCCACCCACTAATTGGTTGGGTTGAGTTGGCTTTGTGTTAGTAGATTTAACTATGGTGCCCAATTTGTCTGTAAACTCATTCTGCGGCATTTGTTATATAATTTTCTGAAGTGGAGAAGCTTGGTCAAAAATCATCTAAACAATTTTTATAAAAAATAGTCCTAGCTTCCAAGCTGTTTATTTAATTTACAGTAAGTACATGTCATTACTTTACTTCCATTTTTCCATGTGTACAACTATTGACCCTGGTCAACATATCGAATAGTTTAAGAGTGAGCAAATAAAGAATCCCATGGAGATGACAACAAAGTAATCCATGAGAGTTACATAAAATCCAATTGCTATTTTTATATTTCGAGTTTATGTTTGTGTTGTAGATTCAATGGCCATGGTCGAAATAACATGGATCTGTAACGTTTTAAAGCTCTTTATGAAAAGGACAATATTAAAATTATTGGAAAAAGAAACCAATTTAGAATAATTTTTTTTAAATAGCATGTTACCTCTTCTTACTCAATGGACTCATGAATAATTGTGAGAGGAAACAGATCCATGTGAAAGGGAAATAAATTATTGGCAATAAAAACCCAATTTAGAACCAGTTTTTTTTGTAAATGACATATGACCTCTTATTGAATATGATGTACATTGGGATTTTCTTTTATTTTTATTTCTATTATAGGGTAAGCTTCAAGAAATGTTTATGAGCTATGATTATAATAATTATTATTATTGATGTATTATTGTATGATGTAGGTTGGGTTTTTCATTAATTTTACCTAATATTTTAGTGTAAGCTTTAAGAATGTTTATGAGTTATGATTATTATTGATGCAGATTTCTTTTATCTCTCTATAATTTAGTATTCCATTAGAATTATCAACATATGGAACATGTTATCATTACAATTAACTAGTAAATGAGAATACCAATGAAACCATGGTGGTAGCAAACTTCTCAATCAAATCTTAATTCCAAGTTTTATGGTTCATGTGAACATTAAAAGGACTTTGCTTATGGAGTTATTCCTAGACAAAAGGGTTGAGAACACTTCCTTGATTTTGGTAGCTGAGTTCTAGAAATTTCAAATACTACCCTTATTTTAGATATCTTAGCTTTTCCTATCATGAACTACTTTAGTTAAAAATTAAATAAAAAAGATACCGATGTACACCACTTTATGATTTATTACAATTGAATAAGAAACTTCTTTTATTAAAAAAATGCATGATTGTACTAAAATTATCTCTAATTAGTATGTGGGATTAGTGATCGAGGAGTTGGGCCCTTATGAGCTTATGTGACTTTTATATTTAAATTGTTGGTCTTTAAAAGTGCCCAAATTAGGTATTGCTCAATTGGGGTGATTTTTACTTTTTAAAAAGATTCATAGGATTTAGGGGATCTGCCAATGCCATGAGGGTGGGGGCCCCATCCAATGCCAAGTGAACATAACACCCTCTGAGGAGAGATTCATTCCTGGTTATAGTTCTTTGTGCAACTCAACTCCTCTCTTCTCTTTACATTGTTTATCAAGTTCTAGGCATGCGTCTACCCACCCATTACTGTGAGATAGTTGCATCATCTTGAAATGTTAGTCATCTACACAAGTCGTTGATGAAAGAAAGAACATCTTTTAGGATGGTGAAAAGGTGCAAGTCGTTGATGAAAGATCAAATTTATAGCTTTTTACAATTACCACATAATAAATTTCGGCTTTTTAATTTTTTCTATTATGGATTTTATTTAGCAATTCTTAGTTGGGAGTGGGATTAAGATTCACATTCTATGTAGTAATTTGTAGTTGGAAGTCAAAATATATTATTTTAGTAAAATCATAGCTCTCAAATTTGTGGCTTTTTACATCCATAGATGTAGCAATTTGCAGTTGGGAGTAGTATCTTTTTAGCAAATCATAGCTCTAAAATTGAGGCATTTTACATGCACCTATGTAGCAATTCTCAATCGAGAACATTTTCTTTTTAGCAAATGATAGCTCTCAAGTTTGTGGAATTTTACAACCACTGTATAGCAAATTTGTGGCAAACTCTTTTTAGTTCCGTTAAATGTATTCAAATTTTATGTATGAATTTGTAACTGGGAATTGTTTCTTTTTAGCCAATATTAGCTGTAATCTTGGTTGTTTGAACTGTAAATATTGCTTCAATACAAGCTAACTATATAAGTTGTAAAACCGAAGAATGTTATACATAGTGTGTTGGCAGTGGTTAATTACTCCACTGTCAATATTGATTGCCTGTTGAAACTCTGAAAAGGAAACGTTGTTCAGATCGCTAAACGCCAGATCTCTGAAATGTCATTCACCACCTATATTTGTGGTCGCCACGATCCTAAAGAGTTGCAGCACCGCCAAGCCGCTTTGATTTTGTCGTGATGTCAATATTTCAAATGGACATCACACCACATCGATTTCTGAAGAAGCAATTACAACCTCTGTCATAACTCATCAAATACGTATTTGAGCTGATCAGATCATTGAAGGGGCATTCATTGTTCCTGTTGCAACTCATGAAAGGGCAGAGAATTAATTAAATTCTGACAGATACTAAAATTATAAATACTAAAATTATAAATTCTGACAGATACTAAAATTATAAATTAAATTCTGACAGATACTAGAATTATCTTAGCTATGATCGTCGTCCCTCGGCCTAATTGTTTTTCACCACTTATCAGCTTTTCTAGTGGTTTTCATGGTGTCTGATGCAGTCCGCTGGTTGTTCACTGTTTCCGTCCTACTCACATTTACCTGTCAGCCCTGCATGCTGTGCAAGTTACATTTTCTATTACCTTTCGTCGCCGGCCCGGCCTTCTTTGTCTTCCATGTATGCTTGGACTCCTTAGCCCATTTCTGTTTGATCTTGACCTGCCCCAGACAACCCATCTCTGGAGAGGTCGGTTCCCCGAACTCGAACCCGGCACCCATGCGTGGAATTATGGAGAGACAAGACTCCGATCGGCGTTCTGCGAAGGAATTTGATAGCATTAGAGACCCCGAACTTGTGACCAATCGACGTTCTGCGAAGGAATTCGATAGCATTGGAGATCCCGAAATAACATGGATCTGTAACGTTTTAAAGCTCTTTATGAAAAGGACAATATTAAAATTATTGGAAAAAGAAACCAATTTAGAATATATTTTTTTAAATAACATGTTACCTTTTCTTACTCAATGGGCTCATGAATAATTGTGAGAGGGAAACAGATCCATGTGAAAGGGGAATAAATTATTGGCAATAAAAACCCAATTTAGAACCAATTTTTTTTGTAAATAACATACGACCTCTTATTGAATATGATGTACATTGGGATTTTCTTTTATTTTTATTATTATTATAGGGTAAGTTTCAAGAAATGTTTATGAGCTATGATTATGATTATTATTGATGTATTATTGTATGATGTAGGTTGGGTTTTTCATTAATTTTATCTACTATTTTAGTGTAAGCTTCAAGAAATGTTTATGAGTTATGATTATTATTGGTGCAGATTTCTTTTATCTCTCTATAATTTAGTATTCCATTAGAATTATCAACATATGGAACATGTTATCACTATAACTAACTGGTAAATGAGAATACCAATGAAACCATGGTGGTAGCAAACTTCTCAATCAAATCTTAATTCCAAGTTTTATGGGTCATGTGAACATTAAAAGGACTTTGCTTATGGAGTTATTCCTAGACAAAAGGGTTGAGAACACTTCCTTGATTTTGGTAGCTCAGTTCTAGAAATTTCAAATACCACCCTTATTTTAGATATCTTAGCTTTTCCTATCTTGAACTACTTTAGTTAAAAATTAAATAAAAAAGATATTGATGTACACCACTTTATGATTTATTACAATTGAATAAGAAACTTCTTTTATTAAAAAAATGCATGATTGTACTAAAATTATCTACACCACTTTATGATTTATTACAATTGAATAAGAAACTTCTTTTATTAAAAAAATGCATGATTGTACTAAAATTATCTCTAATTAGTATTTAGGTGGGATTAGTGATCGAGGAGTTGGGCCCTTATGAGCTTATGTGACTTTTATATTTAAATTCTTGATCTTTAAAAGTGCCCAAATTAGATATTGCTCAATTGGGGTAATTTCTACTTTTTAAAAAGATTCATAGGAATTAGGGGATCTGCCAATGCCATGAGGGTGGGGCCCTCATCCAGTGCCAAGTGAACATACTGAACATAACACCCTCTGACGAGAGATTCATTCTTGGTTATAGTTCTTTGTGCAACTCAACTCCTCTCTTCTCTTTACATTGTTTATCAAGTTCCAGGCATGCTTCTACCCACCCATTAGTGTGAGATAGTTGCATCATCTTGAAATGTTAGTCATCTACACAAGTCGTTGATGAAAGAAAGAACATCTTTTAGGATGGTGAAAAGGTGCAAGTCGTTGATGAAAGATCAAATTTATAGCTTTTTACAATTACCACATAATAAATTTTGGCTTTTTAATTTTTTTTATTTAGCAATTCTTAGTTGGGAGTGGGATTAAGATTCACATTCTATGTAGTAATTTGTAGTTGGAAGTCAAAATATATTATTTTAGTAAAATCATAGCTCTCAAATTTGTGGCTTTTTACATCCACAGATGTAGTAATTTGCAGTTGGGAGTAGTATCTTTTTAGCAAATCATAGCTCTCAAATTGGGGCTTTTTACATGCACCGATGTAGCAATTCTCAATCGAGAACATTTTCTTTTTAGCAAATGATAGCTCTCAAGTTTGTGGATTTTTACAACCACCTTATAGCAAATTTGTGGCAAACTCTTTTTAGTTTCATTAAACGTATTCAAATTTTATGTATGAATTTGTAGCTAGGAATTGTTTCTTTTTAGCCAATATTAGTTGCAATCTTGGTTGTTTGAACTGTAAACATTGCTTCAATACAAGCTAACTATATAAGTTGTAAAACTGAAGAATGTTATACATACTGTGTTGGCAGTGGTTAATTACTCCACCATCAAGATTGATTGCCTGCTGAAACGTTGAAAAGGCAATGTTGTTCAGATCGCTAAATGCCAGAGTTCTGAAATGTCATTCACTGCCTAGATTTGTGACCGCCGTGATCTTGAAGAGTTGCAGCACCGCCACACCGCTTTGATTTTGCCGTGATGTCAAGATTTCAAAGGGGCAGCACACCACATCGATTTCTGAAGCAGCAGTTACAACCTCTGTCATAGCTAATCAAATATTTATTTGAGCTGATCAGATCATTGAAGGGGCATTCATTGGTCCTATTGCAGCTCATGAAAGGGTAGAGAATTAATTAAATTCTGACAGATACTAAGATTATAAATCGTGAAAAGTCGTTTTGATTAAGCCAACAAAGTATATCTAAATTAATGAAGAGGCGTCACAGTTTTCCTGTCAGACTGTAATAGACTGTAGTAGAGCATTTGCAGAGAATTATATTTTTGTATAGCAAAAGGTCAATTAGCATATAATGACCGACTTAGCTAAATATCTTATAAAAACCTAGCTTGTGATCATGTTTAATATACGAAGAAGTACGCTGAAAATACACAGCAGAGAGTGAAATAGAAACAAAGTTGAAACTCTGATATTTTCTGTGCAATTTATTTTACTTTGTTTTTTAGTTGAAAAACTCAGTTTTATTTTTATGATAGTTTGTTGTAGCGGCTCGAGTTTTATTTGATGTGAATGTTGATTATTAATTCAGTAGAATATTTAGGTTGATTTTATGGACGCAGGGGTCATCTGAAACTTGTTAAAAGGTCAGTTGTGAGTGAGCTATGAGTGACTGTTAGTAGTCACATCTAGTTGAAATAATTGTTTTAATTGATGTGAGCTGTAACAACTAGCTGCAACATCATCTGAAGTACATTGTAAGCTGTAGCAGCCAAGCTGCAACAATCCCGTAGGTGCTGGGTTGATTTTGATAGCTCTGTCAGTGAGTTACAAGAAAGTTGTACATTGCTCAGGAGAGCTGTACATTGCATGTAAGTGTTATTTTGAGTTGTGCGTAAATTTTTTAGTGCTATTAAGGAAAGAGCGGCACTCCCCTTCCTACCCCTCAATTGGTATTAGAGTTGAGTGTTCCTAATTTTTGTTTGGTCGGTTATGTGCTCACTTCATGAATGAGTTGTATGATTGTATGTTGAATTGTTTGTGTTCTATTTGGAAATCTTGATGTTGAGTCTTACTCCAATGCCCTCTTCTTGCTACGTTGAAAGAGCAACAGTAAGTTTAGTTTGTATGTTCAGCTCAGTATTGGTAAGAGCTCATGTGCTCCCTCAAATAAAGGTTGAATCAAGTGTTTCATGCATATGTTAGTTAATATGTTCAAGCTTGGTCGTGGCTTGAGTAAAGTAAAGAAAGTGTTGGAGTCCGTTGATGAAGTTAACTCTGTCACGTGTTCCCTCAGATAGAGGTTGATAAATTGAAAGGAAGACATTCTTCTTGGTTGAGAGCTCCCATATAGTTTAATGGTAGAGCAGTTTGAATTCCATTTTTTTGGAAGTTTTCTTGGTTTGAATTGAAGGTATTATGCGTGAAAGAGGATTGGGGGGACGTATCAAAAAGAAATTTAAATTATGTGCAAGTATTTATTTGAAAACAGAGACATGGGGAAAAGAAGAAGGATTAAAGAGATGAAGAAAAATATTGCTAATGCAAAAGAGTTGTTTTTTCCATAGCAGAGATATTAGGAGAAGCCGTCGAGGAACCTGCTGAAGGAGAGGAAGTTCAAAAAAATATAGAGGATGCATGGGAGCATCATCTATTATCCACCACCATTTTTCTCAGGTATAATTTATGAATGTTGGTCAGTTAATATGAAAAATTTCTTGCATGATAGAGGTTTTTGGGATTTTGTTGAGGATGGAGTTAAGGAACTCTAGGATGAGGCAAAGGATGCATTTTCCCTGTACTACATCCAACAAACTCTGGATGATAATGTTTTTTATGTAATTGCTGAAGCAAACACAACTAGAGAAGCCTGGGAAAGTTTGAAGAGAAAGTTTGATGTAAGGGGGAGATATATGGCTGAGTCACAGCCTGTTAACATTTCAACAGACAAATTTGGAGAAGCAAAATAAGATAGTCAAAATATTTGTAAATCTTGCAATTATGTTGATATATCAAATGATGAAAATGATGTTGAAACTAAAGGTGAAAATGAGGTTGTTGTATGTTGTATAATAGGAACAGAATTTAAAGAAGTTGAAATTTCTATTGATAAAGATCTTAATGGCGTTGAAGTAAATGATGGAATGGTTAACATGCATAATGTTGATGAAGATGATAAATTTCTCAAGTGTGAAGACAACAAAGAAGTATTTGTGCAAAAAGAGTCCTTGAAGGACATGTCCATGAAGAAATTTAAATCGTCTATCGATTCTGATGATTGTGGACATATAGGTACAATGAATATAGAAGGCAACACTAAAGATGTTGTAGAAGTCAAAAACAAAGATGGGATTGAAATAAACTACAGTAGTTATGTTGCAGAAAATGAAGAGTGTTTCACTCATCGATTTGGTGCTCATAAGGAAGCTGATAATGCTTCGTGTGAAAAATACATTCATGAAAATGGTGTATCTGATGATAGAAAAAGTGCTGGTGATATTTTTGAAGAAGAATCTGGAGAGATATTGAATGGTGCAGATAAGGACAGAAGAAAGAACAAGATTTTTGCTAATAATTTGTTTTTTATTGATTGTGTAGGTACAAAGAAAGAAAATGATGATGTCTTAGGTTATAAGTCAAATATTGAAGGTGAAGCAACTGCCAGTGTAGCAGTTTGTTCCTTGAATATTCCAATGATGTCTGTTGCTAATGACAACAATGAAGAAGGTGCCAATGAAGCAACCAATATTTGTGAAATTTCCCATGGAGAGGTAATGGTCAATGATGATCATAATGATAGAATGAAAACTGCCATATCAGTAGTATGTGAAGTAACATCAAAATCTAAGAAAGATAAAGTGCACTGTGTTGAAGTGCTTGAACCTGTTTATGAGTTTTTTTGAAAATATTGATGATTATAATTTTGTTGAAGAATTTGACAAGATTGTTGAAGATTGCACAGAAGTTGCAGTGAATGAAATAAATAAAGTACAAGCAAAAGGAATTTATAATGATGCTGGAAATGTTGATGATTCAGTGATTGCAGAAGCAGTGATAGAAAAAGAGTTGCATAATGATAACACTCAAAATGTTGTATGTTATGTTGTAGACAAAGCAACTAAAATAAAGTATTTTGTTCTTGATAAACAATTGAAATTTTTGGAAGAATGGCTTGAAAAGCCAAGATATGATGATAAAGATAATAGTCTTACTTTGTTTTTGAGTTGAAAAACTCATTTTTATTTTTATGATAGTTTGTTGTAGCAGCTCGAGTTTTATTTGATGTGAATGTTGATTATTAATTTAGTAGAATATTTAGGTTGATTTTATGGAGCGGCAGGGGTCATCTGAAACTTGTTAAAAGGTCAGTTGTAACAGAGCTGTGAGTGAGTTGTGAGTGACTATCAGTAGTCACGGCTAGTTGAAATAAGTGTTTTAATTGATGTGAGTTGTAACAGCCAGTTGCAACATCATCTGAAGTACATTGTAAGCTGCAGCAGCCAAGTTGCAACAATCCCGTAGGTGCTGGGTTGATTTTGATAACTCTGTTAGTGAGTTACAGGAAAGTTATACATTGCTCAGGAGAGCTGTACATTGCCTGTAAGTGTTATTTTGAGTTGTACGTAAAGTTTTTAATGCTGCTAAGGAAAGAGCGGAACTCCCCTCCCTTCCCCTCAAATTCAAGCTAACTATATAAGTTGTAAAACCGAAGAATGTTATACATAGTGTTTTTCCATTGAAAAGCTAATCTATTTTCCACTTGAGGGAACGAAATTTTAAGGACATCCTTTGATTGTATAAAATTTTGAATAACGTTGCATGCTTTGGATTTTCTCTTTGAAACCTAGTTCTATAGACTTCAAATTACACTAGTGACTAAACCCAGTTGAAGATGAGGATAATCTTGTCACCTAGTCTTCCAGACCTATCGTTACTCCACTGGGTAAATCTTTTGGAACATATTTATGAATAATGGTTTATAGTGCTTCAAGCAACAAGCCCCTTTGTTTATAAGTATGCCTTGCTAGAACCAGGGTGTTGACTTTTTTTGCAATTATT
>LPNX010593137.1:240462-263607 GCA_001517045.1 Pseudotsuga menziesii | reverse complement strand
TATTTCCTATTTGTACTTTTATAATCAAACTGTCTGCAAGGTCTAGTATGTTGGTAACCCCCAGACCTAGGTTATTAGGTGAATTATCCATTACAACACCGAGTGGTGTGCAGTTAACTATTCTTCTTCTCAGAGAGTTATTGTAAGTCATTCTACGTCTAGGATACTATGTAAAATTGATGCCAAGGTCATCCGTGAAAACCTGAACTTGCCCGACAATTACCTCGATAGTCGTGAGCCTGTAAACGAGTCCGTTTTAGCTGAAGTGTACAAAAATTGTGAAACTGAGGTTCGTTGCAAATTCTTGTCTAGCATTTTGAATGAGGGTTAGTCACTAGATGGTCTTTTTCTGCCATATCATGTTCACATTTTCAGAGATGAAGTTCAATTAGTTGTGTCCTTAGTCTGTCAAGTCTTGGGTCTAGATGACGATGTTAGGATATTTAGACACTTAGGAGTTAGTTAAGATCAACTTGTGTAATATATCCGTTAGGTAAAAGTGTGTTTCTTTAGTATGCATTAGTATGCATTTGTAAATATTCTAATCCGACGGTCACAATATGTTCTAGACATAGAGTGATCTGACGGTTCAACTTCTCTTAGATCATACCTACCATTGATCCGTGGCTTAACACCCGATTGGTCTATGATCTCTATTTAAAGAGCATAGAGGGTCCTTGGCTAGTTGATCGATTATGAGAAGCTCATGTAACTTTCTTTCTTTTGCATAATAAATTGCTCCAAGTAGCTATTTGGCTGGGGCCATGGACTGTTTCCCTCTCGAGGGTTTTTACCACGTGACAAACATTGGTGTATTGATCTGTGATCTATTTGTGTGAAGCGGTTGTTCTTGGTGTTCGGTCCTTTGGGAGTACCCTGTGTACCCTAACATGGTATTAGAGCTTTTATGAAGAGCCGCTTTCGGTTTTGATCAAGATCTGGAACCGGTGTTGCCGAAACTTTGAAAGGGTTTCTGGTTCTGGATTTTCTATGTATTTGTGGCCTATGGAAGCTGTTCCATTGCGTCCGGAGTGCCGTTTCTATTGGGAAATAGTTTTCATTTCACTGAAAACCATTTTCGTTTGCTCCAGAAACACCTATTTTGGCAAATTTGAAGGTATAATGTTACAGTGACGGATTTGTTTATTTTTTTTTAAAATCTCTCATATTTTATCAGTCTTATTATTAGATCTTTTTGTTTTAGTCTCGGATTGTTTCCTTCCCTGGCTGCGTATGCTCTTTGCTGTGCACCTTGCGCGATCGCGGCGAATCAGAAACAGTGAGGGAAAGTTTTTTTTTCTTGTCTTCTCGGCTACGTATGCTCTTTGCCATGCACCTTGTGCGATCACGGCAAATCAGAAACAACGAGAAAACTTTAAAACGTAGACTTTTCGGGTAAGCTAACCAAGATCTAACCCCATTGTGTGGAAAGAGTTTTTTTTGTTTTTGTTTTTCGTTTTTTTTGTGATTTGCAGGAAAAGAAAGCAAGCACAGAAAACGAGAGAGAAGAGTTAAAAAAAAACCCTTTATCTTTTCATACTTTTACGTACCTTTTAAACTTAGCTCACTTGGTCCAAAGTTGCTTTACACCTTGACAAGTCTTGAGTTCAAGTCTTATCAAACTATTTTTAGTGCATGCAATTTCTATTTTTCAAGTTACTTTATTGTAAAAGTGCATCTCACATTAATAAAATAAAATAAAAGTGAGTCACTTAAGTCTTTTAATTTATTGCCGCACTATTTAAAAGTCACATTATTGTAAAAGTGAACGTCACTTATTCTATAAAAGTGATTCACTTCAAAGCAACTTTATTGTAAAAGTGATTGTCAAAGGTTGATTTTGGGAAGAGGGGGCTTCTTTTTTTAGTTGGTCCAGTTAATATATGCCACGTCACTATTGGGGACATCTTCAACATTTCCTTTGATCAAGCATAACTTCATCACCCGGAATCAGTTTTAAGTGTTGTTTTTTTTAAAACCGCATGTTTTTTCGAGCTCTTTGCATCCAAATAGTTAGTTTCTGTTATTTTAGCCATTATTTTACAGTATGGCCACCCCTTGTGATATTATACTTACAAGTTCTAACTATTTCCAATGGAAATCTCGTATGGAGGATGTTTTGCGAAGTAGGGGACTTTTCAGGATAACCTCAGGGAAAGAAACATAACCCACTGATGATGATAAGAAAATTAAATGGGTAAATAGATGTGATGAAGCTCATGGATTGATTGAGATGTCAATCTCTACTGATTTGCGATTCCACATATCTGGCATTGATGAACCTGATCAAGCTTGAGAAAAGTTGGAATCTGTGTTTGGTAAACACAATGAAGTTTGGGGTCATCAACTTGAGAATGAGTTGCTTTCCTTGAATATAAATGATTTTTCATGCATTTAAGACTATTTATCTAAGTATAAAACCCTTAGACTATTATGTGCCGAATGCAAGATTAAGAAAGAAGACAAACAATGTATTTATCATATTCTTTCAAAACTTGGACCTGCATATTCTGTTTTTGTATCTACATTCTACTCCATTAAAGAATCCTTTCCTGCAGCTAGCTATCAAGAGCATAGCCTTGAATCCTTTTGTTATTCCTTAATTAGAGAGCAATATAAGATCATTCATCTTGGAATAATTAACAATGCAAATACATTTGGGAAATCCTTATTGTCCCAACAGAAAGAAAATTCCAAGTCTCCCAAGAAACAAAATTCTCGCAATAATAAGCCAAACAACAAGGGTCCCAAACCCTCTCAGTTAGCTCCTCCTTTAAAAAATGACAAAGGATCCAGGAAAAAAGAAAAGAAGACTGAGCGTCATTGCAATTTTTGTCGGAAAGATAATCATGATGAATCTAAATGTTTTAAGAAGATGACAGCCTTGGAAGTAGCAATGAAGAAGCACCACATCAGCCTAGATTCGTCTTCCGAATCTAACACTCATGGACATGCACTTTGTGCTTCTGGTTACTCTTATACTGCATCTTCTTCTTCTACTTCAAATGAATGGCTCATTGATTCTGGAGCATCTTATCATATGGCTAAGGATAAATCCATCTTTTCTACTATGCATGAATGTAACACCAAACAAATATTTGTTGGTGATGATAGATCTCTAAGTGTTGAAGGATATGGAACAGTTCCAGTAGAAAATTGTCATTTCAGTGATGTATTATGTGTTCCAAAAATTTCCTACAATTTGTTATCAGTCTATCAAATTACTCATTCAGGTGAAGGTAAAACTGTGACGTTTACACCTCACCAAGTTGTAATCAAGGATTTTAAAAATCCTCAAAATATCCTTGCTACTGGAATTGTTGATGATATTACCAGGTTGTACAAAGTTAACAACTTTGGGTCATCACCTTTTCCTTCAGTTTTTGTTGTTCATAGTGATAAATTGAGCAAACTTTGGCATGAGCGATTTGGTTACTTAAATTATCACTCATTACAACAACTATGTAAAGAAAATATGGTGACTGGTCTTCCGCTGGTATCTTGCAAGGATGGTGTTTGTTCCGGTTGTGTACTCGGAAAACATCATCGGGACAGTTTTGACAAATGTGCCTCTTGGCAACCCTCGGTTCCCTTGGAGCTTGTGCATAGTGACTTGTGTGGTCCTCTTCCATCTGCTTCATTTTCTGGTTTCAAATATTTCTTAACTTTCATTGACGACTACTCCAGATGCACTTGGGTTTACTTCCTAAAACTTAAGAGCGAAGTATTTAACATGTTCTTGGCCTATAAGGCCCTTGTTGAAAAACAATCTGGTCATCAAATTATTAAGTTAAGATCTAACAATGGAGGATAATATGTTAACAAAAAGTTCACTACTTTTTGCACTGAACAAGGAATTCAACAACAACACACTGTTCCATATACACCACAACAAAATGGTGTAGCTGAAAGGAAGAACCACACTTTAAAAGAAATGGCTAATTGTATGATCCAATCTAAGGGACTAAGTTTTCAATATTGGGCTGAGGCCATAAATTGTGCAAATTACATAGTTAATCGCACACCCACTAAAGTTTTACAGGGTATAACATCGGAAGAAGCATGGAGTAAAATTAAACCAGATGTAAGTCACTTTCGTGTGTTTGGTTGTGAAGCATGGGCTCACATTCCAGATGAAAAATGGAAAGCATTGCAGCCTAAAAGTGAAAAGTGCATATATATTCTGAATATGCAAAAGGTTATAGACTTCTTTAGCCACATTCTCATGATATAATCATTAGAAGAGATGTTAAATTTGATGAAAATCTCTTGGCCTGCGAGTCTAACTTGGCGGGTGTGCCATCTTTGGCCTGCGAGCCTGATTCAGTGATTGTGCCTTCTTCTTCTTCTTCCAGCTTCCTTGACAGGTTTCCAACTCCAGTTTCTGATGATGACAGTGAGGATGAAAATCCACCTCTTCCTGCTCATGTTCCTCCAATTGCACTAGCACCAATACTTCCTCGATGGGTCCATTCAACATGTGAAGTAGCTGGTGATCTTGTCGGTGATCCTAGAGATCAATGTCGAACACGTTCTCAGTTTCAGCGAGCCTCTTCTCTTTTGGCTCAAGTTTCCGAGAATCATGATCCATAAACTTTTGCAGAAGCTTCAGGAAATCCAAATTGGGATGCAGCTATGGATGAAGAATATCATTCCTTAATGGCGAACGATACTTGGGATCTTGTTCCTCTTCCAAAAGGAAGAAAACTTGTCAGATGTAAATGGGTCTACAGAACTAAGTATGCATCAAATGGAAGTGTTGAAATACTTAAGGCAATGTTAGTTGCCAAAGGTTTTTCCCAAGTTGAAGGGATTCAGTACAATGAAACCTTTGCCCATGTAGCAAAAATGAACTCCATCCGCCTTGTTCTTTTCCTTGTAGCCTTACATACCTGGGAATTCCGTCAAATGGATGTCAAGTCTGCCTTCTTACATGGTGATTTACATGAGGAAATTTACATGGAACAACCTCCTGGATATGTTCAGAATAACTCTAGCCTTGTCTGTCTCCTTAAGAAATCCTTATATGGCCTTAAGCAAGCTCCTAGAGCTTGGTATGCCCAAATGGATAGCTTTATCATTGACACTGGTTTTTCTAGATGCCATTCTGACCCCAATGTCTATATAAATAAAGTAGGAAACCATCTCATCATACTTGTTCTTTATGTTGATGATCTTCTCCTTACTGGTAGTGATCCTAACCTTATAACCCATGTGAAATCCAGTCTTAAGCAAAATTTGAAATGTCAGACTTAGGACATTTGCATTATTTTCTTAGTCTCCAAGTCTTACAAACCAAAGAAGGAATCTTTCTTTCCTAGTCTAAGTATGCTTGTGACCTTCTTCATCGCTTCCACATGGAAGATTGTAAACCATCCCCTTCTCCCTTCCAGTCTGGAGTCAAGCTTTCTACCACTTGTACTTCCCCTGAAGTAGATGCCACCTTGTATCGTCAGCTTGTTGGTAGTCTTTTATACTTGACTCATTCCCGTCCTGACCTTTCCTTTGCCGTTGGTCGTGTTTCCCGTTATATGCAAACTCCTCATGAAAGTCACTGGAAAGCAGCAAAAAGAATACTTTGATATATTCGAGGTACAATTCAGTGTAGGATTCATTACAGTACAGGGGGGAAACCTTTGTTGGTTGGTTTCACTGATTGAGATTGGGCCGGTGATCTTGATGATTGGAAGTCTACTGCAGGTTATGTTTTCAGTCTGGGATATGGACCTGTCACTTGGGCTTGTAAGAAACAAGAAGCTCTTGCTCTTTCTTCAGCAGAAGTAGAATATCGAGCCGCAGTTAATGCCAGTCAGGAAGCTTTATGGCTTCGACAGATCCTTTCAGAGTTTGGATTCGAGCAGCAGCAACGTGACTCCACTTTGGTGTGACAATCAAAGTGCCATCAAGCTTGCCAAAGATCCAGTTCTACATCAGCACAACAAACACATTGAGCTACACATGCAATTCATTAGAAATCTTGTTCATGATATTGTTATTGAAGTGCTCTATTGTCCTACAGATGATCAAGTTGCAGACATCTTCACTAAGTCTCTTACAGAAGCGAAGTTTTCTAAACTTCAGTCTATGTTAGGAGTTCAGGAATGTGTCCTTAAGGGGGGATAGGCTCTAATGCCTCCTTCCTTCTCCTAATAGTGTCACTTTTGTAAATCATTCAATCCTATCCCAAGTTGTTCTTAAGGGGGGATGTAGGATATTTAGACACTTAGGAGTTAGTTAAGATCAACTTGTGTAATATATCCGTTAGGTAAAAGTGTGTTTCTTTAGTATGCATTAGTATTCATTTGTAAATATTCTAATCCGAAGGTCACGATATGTTATAGACATAGAGTGATCCGACAGTTCAACTTCTCTTAGATCATACCTACCATTGATCCGTGGCTTAACACCCGATTGGTCTATGATCTCTATTTAAAGAGCATAGAGGGTCCTTGGCTAGTTGATCGATTATGAGAAGCTCATGTAATTTTCTTTCTTTTGCATAATAAATTGCTCCAAGTAGCTATTTGGCTGGGGCCGTGGACTGTTTCCCTCTCGAGGGTTTTTACCACATGACAAACATTGGTGTATTGATCTCTGATCTATTTGTGTGAAGCGGTTGTTCTTGGTGTTCGGTCCTTTGGGAGTACCCTGTGTACCCTAACAGACGACTGTCATGTCAATGAAGTCATCTTGGGCTTCTCATTAAAAATGAGTTCGATGAGTCTTGAGTCTCAGTCAGTTCATGTCTTCAGTTTAGACGAGTATCTAGCAGAAGCTATACATCTCCAATTGAGTGAGTTTCCAAAAGTCAGGTTTTTTAAGTTTCAAACTTATTTGCTGAACATGTAACTATGTTCAAATGTCACTGAATTGCAGTTCTTAAGTACCATATTCTCTTCAGATTTTCCCAAGCAAATCAACATGTTTGAATTTGCAAATTTTATCATGTCAGAAATATACAGGATGTTGTTTGATGAAGTGTTTCCCCGGGTATTAGAAGAAATGAAAAGCATGATGCAGTCCTCACCTAAGGATAGGGTCGAATATTGGTTTTTGTATAAGGATTTCACCGTTTTGAGAATATATGGTTTTACTGGAGAGCCTTACAGGCTGCCTGCTTTTCTCATTCCCAGAGTTTTTGCATTGGAGTATATGAGACAGAGAGTGCATGCAGAAGAAGAACACTTTGGGGCTTTTAAGAAATCTTCCAATATTAAGTTCCCTCTTAAAGTTGGCTCTTTTATTTTTAAAAATAAAGGTGCTTTGGTGTTCATAGAGAAATTGTTGGAAAGCATGGATTTTCAAAGGGAGCAAAGGGTAAATTATGACCCCTATCATATAATTTCCCTGAGAAAACAAGCTAATAAAAATAAGCCATTTGACCACCAAATTGTTGAAGGTCTGAATGAAGTGGCCAATTTATTTCACTTTATGGAAATTCCAGGATCTGATGAAAATACGAGCAGTAGAGCGGTTGCGGTATCTCAAGTGACAAATGTTTCTAATATTTTAGTTAAAAGAAGTATTTCTGGAGTTGAAAGTATGTAGATAGATGAGGATGGTTCACATAAAAATGCCAAGTTGTTTCAAGATGATAAAGATTTAAGTGAAATTATTTCAGATGATTTAAAAAGAGTTGCTTTGGTTCCTACAAAGTCTGTACAGGTGAGTCAATTTTCTTTTGAAGGTGTAGATAATACATAATCAGGCCCAGTTTTCAAGTCTAAAGAAGAGCTCACGACTAGTTATGTGGAGAAGCAAAAGCAGTCCCTAGAAGAAACAAGGAATCTACTCCCGCGGGTGAGAAGGTTAAACAATCCAAAAACTTCCTTGATTTCTACCCGGGACATAGAAAGAAATACTTTTAAATTGGCTATGGTGAGTGATAAGAAGATGTTAGAAATGGAAGTGAGATTAGACAAAATAAGCGTGCCAGATAAAATACAGCTACATAAACAAACGGGAGACATTATTTATTCAGATTTATTGCATGCTATGGTAAGAATTAATAAATTACAAGTTTTGGTTGACAAGTTGGAAGTTCAGTTAAAACATGAGAAGGTTGAAAACAAGGCTAATTCCATTCAAATAAAAAAGCTGCAAGCAGACATCATAAGCCCAGGAAATGAAACAGGTAACACCCAGGCAATCAAAAGACTCCTAGAAGAAAAAGACAACGCCCTCCAGGTATTGAAGAAAAGGCTGAAGATCCCCAGTACAAACATGTTCAATCATCCGAGTTATTAGCATTACAAGAGGAAAATAACATGATTCATCAGGATATGATGGAGTATAAAGGAAAGACTGTAAAATTACAAGAAGAAAATGATAAGTGGCAAGCAGAATGAAACGAGTTAATAGCACAGATTTCACTGCTGAAAATGGATCAAAATGAAGAAAAAGAAATCATGGAGGAACTAATGAGCCATACTCCCACTGATGAGGACTTAACCATTGTGAACATTGAAAAACCTTTAAATGACTTTTCTACAGATGACTTACTAGTGCCCATGTCCCAAGTCAGCCTGAAAGATGAGGAGATAAGAGAATTAAAAGAGGAAAATGAAAAAGTAAAATCTGAGCTAGCCCAATTGACTGAAAATAAGAATAAGATATTGGAAGATAAAAGTCAGCTACAAAAGAAATTTAATGAATTGAAATAAATGAACATAGGAAAGGGTCCTCTCCAGGGAGAAAAGCACATAATTTGGGATACATTATCCGTAGAAATTACTAAGTTCAGGAAGTATTTGAACTTAATTGATGATCAAATCATATTGATCAATTTGGCCAATCAAAGAATGAAGTTAGTAAATGAAACTATGGAGAGGAAACCCTTGGCATGGCTCAGAATGCATTAAATTTCTTAAATTCATTAACATGCCAAAAATTACATGACATAGGAGTCAAAGACAGAGTGGTAATGGTACTGTGGGTAAAAAGGTTTATTCATAAACATCATCTAATGAAGACAGTACAAAACAAGGTTAATGAAATGATCTCACAGGGTAATGACTTCAAACAGGATTTTAAAGAATTGTTTGAAGATGGCCTTCCTTCCTTTTGGGACGAGGAGGGATGAATGTTTTCTCAATAGCACTATCACAGCCTGTTGGTATGAAGCTGTATGGATCATTCTAAATTTGATGATTTGGAAAAAGGGCTGACAGGGAAAGTCATCGTAGATAAACTGACAAAAGATTTTGAGATATTATAGAAATTCCTGATCATCAGGGGAGGGTTGCCTAAAGTGTCTTATGAAGCCTACATGGAGCTGGAGGTGTCTATTCGAGAGATGATTGAGTATGATATTCCAAGCGCGGAGCAATGGAGAGCCATAAAAATATTTGGAAAGACAAAGTACATCCTTCATTCATGAAAACAGGTTTTGCGCGCTGAGGAGCTGCTTGGACGGGCCTTGTCACCGAGTTGATTTTAATTTAATAATATGTTAGGATCAAAGCAAGTAGTTTATTCCTAGGAGTTGGGAATATAGTTGCAAGACTTTGATTAAGCGGATTATTCCATTATAAATCTTCTTGGAAGAAGAAATTAATTTATGTATATAATTGCTTTTACTTTATGTGATGGGGGTTGGAACCCATCTTGTTGATGAATGTTTTCTGAAGACATATATTTTTGAATAACAAAGCTGAATGCATATGGTTATCAGAGATTCCTGTGTTGTTTACATTACAGTCTGTATTTCCCTTCCTTTGTGATTGTTTTTCCAGCGTTACACTCCATTTTGTTTTCTTTGTATCTGAAACATAGTTTTGAATGGTTGGAATTCATATTATTTATGCTTTGATCATTGTCCAAGATATTCTATGAATGTTTCTGCTAAAGTCGATATAGAACTCATCTCTTGATGCTTTGTATTGATGGACTGTTCATTATCTCTTCTGCCCCACCTGAAATTAAATGAATGACTGTGATTGAATGGTTATCTTGCCTTTGATAAAATCTCATGCATATGTCTTTATGATATCTTTATGTATATGTGACTCCATTGCCCAATGGTTATGTGTATCGTTTCAACCATTTATATAATCTTTGAGTGTTGATTTATATCTGGCCTTGTTAAATCTGTATTTGAGAGATCTCTCCCTGGAAAGAAAAGCCAGTTTCTTTCTAAAGTGGTTTTTTCTATTACCTCGAGATTTACCTTTCAGAACCTGGGTACATTCTGAGTGCTAACAAACCCTATGATCATTTCTTTTTCACTTAAATTAGAAAAATACTTATAATTAAGATGGCCAAATATTTCATTCCAAAGCTTGCTTGCCTCATTAGCATGAATCATAAGAGCAGAGGGGTTTGAGTAGGGTAGAAAATTTGAAAACATGTATACCTTCGAAGTGTGATCTACAACTCCTTTTGCAATGACTTTACCATTCGAGATCTCTGTGATCTCAACATCATCAGGGGAGAAGATGACCTTCTTTGGAGACCCTATGTGAGTCATTTGATACATTGGCAAGAGGTTAGAGGTAAGACTTGGAACATACAATACATTACTGAACTTACCATGGTCAAGATCAATCCTTCCTTTCCCCAAACTTTCAGTGAGAGAGTCATCTCCCAACACTATTGGTGGACCTTTCAACATGTCAATAGAGGATAATGCCTCCTTGGTCGAAACCATATGTCTTGAATCTCTAGAGTCTATGATGAAGCTAGGTGAGCTTGATGTGCCAGCAACCAAAGCATGTATTCTCTCTCTGACCTCTGAATTTGATCCTCCTTCCCTCTTCTTTGAGCAATCAGGAAGGGAGATGTTATTCTTCTCCAGGAGTTGGGTCAGCATGTCAATTTGCTTCTTCATGTAGGAGCTTTCAGGATGATAGCCCTTACTGCAGTATGCACAGTTGCTCATTTCTCCTTTGTTCTTCTTCTTCTGGAAGTTCTTCTTGGAGCCTTGGGGCTCCTCTTGAGAATTCTTCTTGTCTCTCTTTTGCTCAGGTGGCTTCTTAGCTTTCTTCTTGCCTTTTGAATCCACCCTCGAATCTCCAACAACCAAAGCTTGGTCTTTGGAAGGTTTGATGGTGCCCATCATCACCAATTTATCTTGTTCTTGTGTGAGGGATTCCATGAACTCTGCAAGCTTAAGCATCTTCCAGGATTGATCTGTCAACTTGGTGGCATGGAAGGTTGAAACAAACATTGAATATTCAGGACCAAGCTTCGAGAGTATGGCCAAAACTAGTTGCTCTTCCTTCTTTTCAATTCCACACTGTTTTAGCTGCAAAACAAGGGCTTTAAACTTGGAAAAGTAGAGTTGCAGGGATTCGAAGCTGTTGGGACTCAAAGAGATCAATTCATTCTCGATTTGATGTCCTCTCATCTCATCTGTCTTACCAAAAATCTCTGCAAGATTCTCCCATACTTCATTATTTGATTTCAATCCATCAAGATGGAAGAGGAGGTCTCTTGATATGCTTAGACACAAAATACCATAGGCCTCATCCCTCCTGTTGTGCCATTTATTTTTCTCTGCAGTTGCATTGGGCTCTACCTCAGGTGCCATAGTCACCCTGTAGAGACCATTCTCTCTCAATAGTATCTCCATATCTACTTTCCATTCAAAGAAATTAAATTGAGTCAAGATGATCTTCTGAGATTGATCCATAGCTCTAAACTATGCCCTTCAACCAGCAGAATGTGCTCCCAGTCAAGATGTCGAACCTGCAATAGCAATATGGAAGGAGAGAAATCGATATACAAAGGCTCTAATACCATGTGGAAATTGAACCCAAGCGATAGAACAATTGCACTCACAAAATTGCTAATCAACCATGCAAAATTACAAACAAAGGAGACTGAAATTGGAGCATACCACTAATCTGTATTGAATAAGTGTAAAATATCCAACCTTGTGAAGTAATAGTCTACTGCAATATATAATTACATGAGAGATTCAAATGCATAAGGATGCTATTCGAAATAGTAAAAAATTAGGCTTACTAAATCTAGTCAAATCCCCCATAGGTGCATAAAGCAGTTTCCAAATCCACTTATAGGCGCACGAATTGGAAAAGTCAAGTAAGCAAGATAATAAGGGATGGAAAGACAACTTATACATGCTTTTATTAGGATAAAAGGATGGAGGATGATGAAGGCAAAAAACAAGTCAACTACACCTAGTCTTACTTTCTCTTTTGCCATAAATCTCAATAAAGCAGGAAACTTAACAGAAAAAGGAGATATTCACTGGAGAGGATCTAGAATGAAGCAGACATTGTAAATATGGTTTCCAAGAGGTTTTCCAAGCACTCCATGAATCATTTTTAGCAAGTTTGACTTCTAGGACAAGTGGAAGACAACTTTCATAGAGTGGAATATAGGAAACTAGGAAAATAAGACAAAAATGGATTAATTAATGTCTGAGGTAGATAACTATGGGTTGATTATTCTAACACACATACACAATTGGGGATTCAACAAATGGAACTAGAAGGAGGGCCAACATATCATGCCTAAACGAAATACTCATACACTTCTTCCAACAAGAGATCCAGTCATCACCCATAGTCACACCCATGCGTCTACATCAATGGAACAAATAACACAAGGTTTAGACATTGTCCCTGTTACTCCTGGACAAGAACAAACTACCCAATTAGATAGATATGTTCTTGTATCACCAATCCTAGGACCCATCATAGTTGAACAACTATTGAAGGGTAATTCTCGCAATGTTGTTGAGATTCGAAGACGATTCGCTGAAGAACATCCCACTCAGGATCCTCCTCAAAATGATAATCAAGATAGTCTAAGCCCAGGTGACCAAAATGCTGAGAGACATCATGACCTTTTCAGTGAACTATCCACTCTTGGGTTTGATCTAGGTTCCCTTTTTCGGGATTCAGCGACTCCTCGACATAGCATCCGAGCCGTAGGACCACCCGCATCTCCTCCCTCCTCTTCATCTTCCTCAGACGAATGGTCAGATTCTGAATCTTCAGACTCCTCAGCGGAATCTGTCCCTATGGTTGACGAACATCACAATGGGCCATGGTTAGATCAGGATGCCATGTCCATTTTAGGTGATCAGCATAGGTTGCCTAAAAACCTCAAGAAGTGGCTTCCAAAATTTAATCCAGATGAGAAAATCCCCGTGGAAGACCACATCAAATCCTTCATGCAAGCCATCAGACTTAGGAACGTCATACATGAAGACGTGGTTTGTAGAATGTTCCCTTATATGTTTGAGGGAAAGGATTATACCTGGTATTTTTCCTTAGAAAATGGCTCCATCCTGTCATGGGATGTGTTTTCCTATCTCTTCACTCAAAATTTTGGGGATGACAAAACTCCATAGGAGTTAGTCATAGAGCTCTCTTCCATGAAGACTAAGAGTAAAGAAAGAGTCAAAGATTATAATCACCCATTTTCATATTTAAAGAATAGGATCCCAAGTACAGTACTTCCTATTGAGGAATTACTAGTAGCATACTATATTAAGGGTCTCCTGACCCAAATAGCCATGTGGGTCAAAAGGGATTGCAAAGAGTCCTTGCAAGACACCTTCTTCGAAGGCATACAAATCGAAAGGGACATGTTTTGTCTCAAAGACAACCCTGACACCACATCTGAACAAGCATCTACCCCGCGCAGGAAAAGTGACAGTTCCCCTAAACTTGATGCTACGAGTCAAGATCCATTCAAAAAGAGTCAAGTGAAGAAGCTCCTTTAAAGAATGTCTAATGAGATGGTAGATCTCAAGAAGACAAGCAATGCAAATCAATCAAACAATAGGGGATTCAATAGGCCACCTTTTAGGAGGCCAAATCAACCTCCTCATAATCCACCACCTCCAAATCCCAACAAGGGATTCACCTCAGAAGAGATCTTTTCTGTCTTGAAAGCCTTAGCTATGGGAACACCATACATTCTAGAACTCTCTGAAGATCAATCCACTCAATATTCACAATTTCCCCAAGAAGGAGAGGAAGATGACTAGCAGGTCAGCTCTATGAGTTTCTTTTTAGAAGAAGAAGAAGAATAAGAACCGGACATGGTTTTTAACCTACAACACACACACAATACCAGGTCTAAAAGGCCACTTCCCCAAGAATCATCGCCTCTGACACATGTCCCTAGAAAAGGTAAGACTCAGACTCCAAAGGACACCCTCATTCCTCAGGCAGAATACAACTTGGCCGAGGACCTTAAAAGAGTCAAAGAAAACATATCTTTATTTGACATTCTCAAAATCCCTTCCATAAGGGATTCCTTGCCCAAAAGCATGATCATAAAGCAACCCCGACAAGCTCAGAATAATAATTTTGACTCCAATCCCTACCCAAACCCTCAAAAACCTGGAAGCAAGGGCACCCCTCCCTTTTTACTTACCTTTGAAATCTTTAACAAGAATGTGCATAACTCTATGGTAGACTTAGGTGCTTCATCCAATGTTATGCCCCTTTATGTGTGTAAGAAGCTCAATGCCACCTGGTAAACCTGTCCTATTCAAATTGTGCAATTAGATAAATCCAAGGTTAAAGTTGTAGGGAGGATGAGAAATGTTCTTCTCAGATTATCCATAGATCCTCAGATTCATCAAACTATTGATATTGTGATTGCAAATATTCCAGAGACTTACGGTATGTGGCTGAGTCAGGATTGGTCAGAGAAACTTAAAGGTTACTTTGCTACTGATTGGTCTCACCTGTGGTTTCCTCTTAACGGGAAGCCTAACAAGCTCAAAGTTGACAGGGAACCATTAATGAAACAAACTGTAACTTATCTCGATGGGTCCAACAAATCTATCTCCTTCTTTAACAATCAAATTGAACATTTCACATCTGACACTTTCTTTGGAGACTTTCCTGCTAATGTCTCACCAATAGAGATTGAGCAGAAACACTCTCAGATAACTCATATTACATCTATCCCATTCTCTAGCACTGTTTTTCATTTTGTATATAATGTAAATACCAATTTCAGGATTGATCCTATAGTTTGGACTTTGTTTTTTGATGGCTCCAGGTCAAAGGAGGGAGCAGGCACATGATGTGTACTTATTGATCCTAAAGGGATCAAAACAATGATCGCATACAGGTTGAATTTGAATGTACCAATAATGTCGCTGTGTATGAGGCATTAGTCCAAGGACTCAGGAAAGATATTGATATGGGAGCGAAAGCAATTGAATGTGTAGGAGACTCTGAAATCATTGTGAAACAGGTACAAAATCAGATATATTGTCTATCTCCATGTCTAGTTAATTACCAAAGATTAATCAGAGATATGACTAATTCCTTCTCAGCATTTAATATTAAATCTATTCCTAGATCACAGAATTTTGACGCAGATCTGTTATCCAATACCGCATCTAGACTGATCCCGCCCGAAGTTTTGTATGTACAAACTTTCTCTATCAAATTGATGTACAAACCCTCTATACCCAACAATGTCACAAGTTGGAAAGTGTTTAATGATGACCATCAAATACTTTACTTCCTATCATCCCAAAATACCTTCAAGGGTATGGATATCGATGAAGTTGATCATGAGAAGTCTCTATCTGATCCTTCCAACATGATCCCCAAGTCTGTCATCAGTCTGGAGAAGTTCTATGATTTGCAAGATAAATTTAGACAAACCATCAACTATAAGACTCAAAGCTCAACCTTGAATCACACCCCTGTCAACTTGGGAACAGAGCATGAGCCTTGATTTATCAATCTTGGAATACATTGTTCCCGTGACGAAAGAAGAGGTTTTATCAAGTTGTGCAGGGAATTTAAAGATGTTTTTTCCTTGACATATGATGAAATCAAGACTTTTGATACTACTGTCATGCATCATAACATCCCCATGAAACTTGAGGTAAATCCCTATCAGCAGAAATTGAGGAAAATGCACCCCAGTCTGGAGCCTTCTGTTAAGAAAGAACTCAACAAGATTCTCTTAGCTAGGATCATATTTCCCGTCAGGCACACGTAGTGGATAGATAATTTGGTTCCTATTCGTAAGAAGAATGGGGAAATCAAACTCTGCGTAGAATTCAAGAATCTCAACCAAGCCTCTAAGAAAGATAATTATCCTATTCCTCCAATGGATCAAATCCTATAGAAAGTAGCCAGATCAGAGATGTTTTTGCTGCTAGATGGTTTTTCTAGCTACAACCAAGTCCTGGTTGCACCCAACAATCAACTTAAAACTTCCTTCTGGACCCCTTGGGGGACATTCGCATATAGACGGATGTCGTTTGGACTAATAAATACAGGAGCCACATTCCAGAGAGCTATGGACATAGCTTTCAGGGGCTTGATCCATAGATCTTTCATTCTATACTTAGATGATGTTACCATTTACTCTAAACAACTACAGGATCATTTGTGTGCTTTAAAACATGTATTTGAAAGGTGCATAAAATTCAGCATCTCCCTCAATCCCAAGAAGTCCATATTTGCAGTAACAGAAGGTAATTTGTTGGGTTTTATAGTCTCGAAGGAAGGTATGATCATCGATCTAGAACGCGCTGAAGCAATCTCCAAGATCGGCCTGCCTAACTCTCGTAAGGAAATGCAATCATTCTTGGGCAAGATCAATTTTGTTCGTATATTTGTTCCAAATTTTGCTCAAGTTGTGAAACCCATGCAATTCCTAGTCAAGAAGTATCTACCATTTAAGTGGTCTGATGAACAAAAGAATGCATTTACTGAAATTTGGAAAGCCATAACAGAAGCACCTGCTCTTATGTCCCTAGGTTTTAGTAAATATTTTATATTGTATACATTTGCTACTGAATTTTCTTATGCAGCTGTCCTGACGCAGAAAAATCACGAGCACTCCGAGATCCCCATTTCTTTCATGAGTTCGACATTCAAAGGGGCTGAAATCAATTGCTCCTAGGTTGACAAACATGCCTACACAGTATATAAATCAGTAAAACATTACAATCCTTATCTGTTGAAGTTAAGGACTAAGGTAATTGTCCCTTATGCAACCATTTGCAATGTCCTCGTCTAAAGGGAGTTGGGAGAAAAGAGAGCTCACTGGATGACCACCCTTCATGAATATGTTCTAGAGATCAAGCCTGTGAATATCCTCAGAGGACAAGGTTTGTGTCAGCTCACCACCCAGTCAAACGAACCTGAACATCAGCACACTGATTGGGAACATGAAGAGGCTACTCCTATAGGTTTTGTTAATGCACTTGAAAATGCATCATCTGAATGGTATGATCACATCAAATTATTTCTTCATAATGGGTTTTCTCCTGAAACCCTAGATCCCAAAAAATGTAGAGCACTAAGGCTGAAATCAGCCCCTTATCAACTTATTGATAATGTTATGTTTAGGAAGAATTATGATGTAATGTTTCTTAGATGCCTAGAAAAGGATCATACTGATGACTTCCTGTTTCAATTTCATGCAGGACCTACAGGTGGACATTTCTTAGGTGATACAATGGCTCATAAAATCATCAGGGCAGGATACTATTGGCCTACCCTATTTAGAGATGCCCATTCATTTGTTAGAAAATGTGAGCCTTGCCAGAAGAGCACTGAAAAACTCAAGAAACCTGCCTTTCCTTTGCAGCCCGTAGCAATTCAATTCCCATTTCAGCAATGGGGATTGGATTTCGTCGGACCCATCAACCTCGTATCCTCATTACACCATAAATATATCTTGACAGCCACTAACTATTTTACAAGGTGGGTAGAAGCTGTCTCTTTAAGGCTATGTAACATGAATGTTATACCAAAATCCTGTCGCCATCATGTGATAAGACATTTGACATACCTACTTTCCCTGAATCCCAGATTCTGGAGTGGAAAATAAATGATTTTTCATCAATATTTCATACAAATTCCCAACACTGCGCATGTCCCTTTATCCAGGAGCGGTACCCCTGTTCGCACCGCCCATCATCTGTTTCCCATAAGCGGTGCCATCGCTTATTGTCCTTGGTGCATAAGCGGTTATTACCAGAACTGCTCTATCATAGAAGGAGAAACATGATACCCATGGTAAAAATGGAAAAAGAGAAGTTTCTCGAGGCTTCTAGATGATAAGCCTCATGTCCTGCCTTATCCCTACGGCTGTGGGTTGGTTGAGCTCGAGATCCCTCATCCTAGGATATTAGAGGCCACCTCACCCACTAATTTCTCAACCATCTCTATCCATTAAAGCCCTATAAATAAGAGCTCATAGCCATGGTTGAAGAGAGAACACTTGAGGTATTGTTATGCTGTTGGATTGACCATTGGCCCAAGATCATTTGGAGAGAGCATAGAGAGCTAGAGTCGGAGCTTTTGGGGATGAGAAGGTCTAGTTTCATGGAGATGCATGTCAACACTAAGGCTTGGTTGTAAACTTATTCATATTCTTTAATGCAAGTTGATTTCTGTCCCACATGTGTTGTTGTTGTTGTGATTTTGCATATATTTTGCTAGATTCCTTAGTCACTAGCATAGATTAGTAGATCATATTCTGGTTGCTTTGATCTATTTTGTGTTGAACTTGATTGCAGGTACACAGGTGGACTATCAAAGCCTTGTATTCCAGATATCTACAGTGTCTAGGGAGAGTCTTCAACCTTTGTCCTCTATTTGTTTTGGATCAGAACCATTCAAACCAGTGGAACACCTTGCTGTTCACAGGAGGTGAAATATTCCAATTAACAATGAACCATGTAATTTCCTTCCTTGAAATTCAGATAATCACTAGGTTTGGCATCCCCGAGTATCTTGTTTTTGACAATGCCTCATACTTCCAATCCATTGACCTGACCAGCTACGCCCTTGAAAAGGGAATTAAGCTTAAGTTTTCTGCTAATTACTACCCTCAGGGAAATGGGCTTGCAGAATCCTCAAACAAAAACTTGATGAGAATTCTAAAAAATATGGTGGCTTCACACCATAAATACTGGCACACCCAAATTTACTATGCTCTTTGGGCAGATCGAATCATCACAAAGGAAACCCTTGGTAACTCCCCTTATTGCCTTGTTTATGGAAAGTAAGTTGTCCTGCAAGCTAATATCACCATTCCTTCATTGCAATTGGCTCAATACATATAGGAGAATGACTCTTCCCCATTACAACAGAGGGTTGATTCTCTGCTCAAGTTAGAAGAGGATAGAGACAAAGCCAAGAATAAATTCTACCAACATCAACAGTTGGTTAAGAAATGGTTTGATGAGAGGTCTTCATCAGACAGAGACTTCTCAGTGGGAGATTCAGTGTTGAGATGGGACAAACAACACAAGGACAACAAAGAGTACACCAAGTTTCAATGACTTTGGCTAGGACCATTCATTGTTATAGAAAAGATTTGTCCTAGTACGATTTGACTACAAACACTGGAAGGGGTCATTGACACCTATCCAGTGAATGTTTTTCTGCTCAAGAAGTATTTTGTTTGAAAAGGTTGGTTCAACCTTGTATATAGGTTTGGTGTGTTATCTTCCTTTTATTTTCTAAAAGTTTGCTTGATATTGGTAGCTTTTTGGTAATCTTTGCACACTTGGAAATAATGAGCAAACAGTTTTCCTCAGTACTCAATACTCTCAACTGAAACAGGCTTGTCAGTTTCTATCTTTTCTAACTCGTATCAAGATCTATTATATTTGAATTATAACCAAATTTGCAGAATTTTGTATTAATGTTCTCTCGTCTAGGTTAATATATTCTTCATGCCTTACTCTGATGATGATAGTTGTGGAAGAAAAGGTTCATCCTGTCTAAGGTCTCATTAGAGCACTACGACATATTTTTATAGCTTGGTCAGTCTTACCCTTTGGAATTAAATTATGGCCATATTTTTTATCATATAGATTGCAAGATGAGGGGTCTCATCACGAGCCAGCTCAGTGGAATGACATCTTTTCCATATAGTATGGGGAGTTGACTTTGATTTTTCTGGAATATGAGAGATCCTATCACAGGTCGACTTATTCATGATCTATATATCATCAGTGAGTAAGGCTGCCATCATGTGGACACCAAGCCATGGTAGTGTCTTGTAATCCATGTGTGAAATAGAACCCCAGTCATTCCCAACAAGAGATTACTATGCATCAGGATGAGGGGGTCCTATAGAAGGCTAGCCTCACTATGATCATAGGCTTGATTTTGGACTGAAACTATCACCAGATGGTATCCAAGCCATGGTAGTTGCTTTTGGCCTTATAGCTGGAAGACATAAGGTCTCCTTATTGAGCTGACTTGTTCAGTTTGCAGGTCAGGTTTGTGAATGGAGCTGATCACCAGAACATGGGGCAATGGTCCTATGTCATTACAATCTTGCTGTTTCCTTAAAAAAAAAAAGAGGGGAAGGAAGAAATGGTGGTTTCAGTGGCCTCTGTGTGAAAACCCAAAAGTGGTAAAGGTATGACCCTAGGTTCAACTTTAAACTACATGCCTATGTCATCTTGAGTTCAAAGGATCCCGATCATCCAATGACATCTTAATCAGAGTTGCAACTTTTAAAAATGACCATGGATGGAAGTGCATTAATAATTTTGATAATTCTTGGTTGGTTACATTCATGTATTAACATTTCTTGAGAGTTAATCATTTGTCTACTGACAGGTTTGATTGGAAAAGGCTATTGTTTTGCAAAGATAACTGGTTCTTCCAGCAAGTCGCCATTTGTTGTAGGTACAACAGATCCCATGTTATTTTGACATGGGAGCCCAATCACACATACCAAGGTAACTTGGTAGGATCCTTCGTGACCTTGTAGGCTTCTATTACATTTTTCATCGACTCATGGGATTCCCTAACTTAACCCAATTTCAAAGAAAAGTCATGCTTGATTTGTTTGTTTTAAGATGCAGAAAGACTGTTTGTTTTGAAGTGTTTAGCTTTCCCGCAGCCTGCATCCCCCAACCCACAAGTTGTGGAGTGCGGGAAATTTTAGTTGGATATTTCAATTTTTCTCTTCCCACAACCTGCATCCCACAAGTGCGGAATGTGGGATGTAGGAGGTTTTTTAGATATGCTTTCATCAATCATCAATCCGCATCCTACATTTTGTGGAATACAGGTTGCGGAGTTGTTGTTTATTAATCATTTGGTTTGTGTGTGTTCGCAACCCGCATCCCATAAAATGCAGAATGCAGGGTATGGAGATGATTGAATAAGCTTCAGTATTTTGTGATTCCACATCCCGCATCTCGCAAAATTCGGAATGAGGGTTACAAAATGATTAATGAAATTTTTGAATTTCATGTTTGGCCCTCGCATCCCTCAAAACCTGATCCTGATTGTTATTTTCACCCTAATCCTACGGTCTGTATTATTACCCATGAATTATAAATATGGTGGTCTTATTTATGATGTTTTCACTGTTTTTACCATTGTAATTTGCTCCCTTGCATGAATTTACATCTAGATTTTACTAAGTAATTTCGATAGTGTTCACTACGGTTTTAGGTGGGTTATCAAGTTGCTTTCTCACAATTTTAATTACTTACTATGCTTCCTTTATAATTCAATTTAATTACTGGTACCAGCATTCGAACAGGATATGGCAACATCCAAAACACCCTGAATTACTAGGAGCAAAAACCTCGAGAAATACATGTTTACCAAAGATCCAAATTTTGGTGTCTTCTCCGATACCAGTGGACGAGTATTTGAAACTTACCAGTTGGATTGGTCCCAAGTTTATTCCTGTTAGAATAATCAACCCATAGTTTACCCACTTAGACATTAATTCCATTATTTTTGTCTTATTTTCCTAGTTCATGTGTCCCACCTTGTGCAAGTTGCTATTTGCCTATCCATAGAGCTCAAACTTGCCTTTTTTGTCTCATGTAGCGCACGGGAAAGCTAAATGAATCAATTATGCTTTATTCCTGGCCTCCTAGGCGCCCTTCTGCTTTTTCTGCTTTATTGCTTGCTTTTTCAGTGTTTTAAGGCAAAAGGAAAAGCTAGACTAGGTGAGGTTGACTTGTTTTTTGTCCTACACATCCTCTCTTTTCTCCATGAAAAAGCATGTATGAGCTGCCATTGCAACACTCTTTAGCTTGCCTATGCATTTTTTCCATTTCGTGAGCTCCATGACAGATTTGGGATCATCTTTTTACACCTATGGGGGATTTGCTTATTTTTGGTAAGCCTGCTTTATGCTAGTTTTGGATGCCTCCTCATGCATTAGATTTCTTGATGTATTCTATTTATTCAACAACCTATGTTATTACAGGGTTGGCTATTGTACACTCAGTTAATACAATTTAGTGTTACAACTCCATATTCAGTCTCTTTTGTGAGTGATTTTGCATGATCAATTGATAATTGTTGTGAGTAAAATTAATCTATTGCTGGCCTTAATTTCCACATGGTATCAGAGCCATTGTAGGTTGTTTCTCTCCTTCAAAAATTGTTTTGCAGGTTCGACATCAAAGATTGGGAGCCTTCTACTGACAGCGGGGACAGATTTTCTAGAGCTATGGATCAATCACAGAAAACTATCTTGACTCCCTTCAATTTATTTGAATGGAAAGCAGGGATGGAGATACTGTTGAGAGCGAAAGGCCTCTACAGGGTGACTATGGCAACAGAAGCAGAGCCCAATGCAGCTGCAGAGAACATAAAATGGCACAACAGGAGGGATGAGGCTTATGGCCTCCTGTGTCTGAGTATTTCCAGAGACCTCCTTTTCCATCTCGATGGATTGACATCACCGAATGAAGTATGGGAGAAGCTTACTGATATTTTTGGAAAGATAGATGAGATGAGGGGACATCAAATCGAGAATGAACTGATTTCTTTGAGTCCAACAAGCTTTGAATCCCTGCAGCTATATTTCTCCAAGTTCAAAGCACTAGTTTTGCAGCTGAAACAGTGTGGTATTGAAAAGAAAGATGATCAGCTCGTACTGGCCATCCTCTCGAAGCTGGGCCCTGATTATTCAGTGTTTGTTTCGACCTTCTATGCCACAAAACTGACAACTCGAACTTGGAAGATGCCTAGCCTTCCAGATTTCATGGAACCTCTCACACAAGAATAGGACAAGCTGGTGATGATGGGCACCATCAAACCATCCAAAGATCAAGATTTGATTGCTGGAGATTCAAAGGTGGATTCAAAAAGCAAAAAGAAAGCTAAAAAGCCACCTGAGCAAAAGAGAGACAAGAAACAGTCTCCGGAGGATCTACAAGGTCCCAAGAAGAATAAA